>RJWM01033016.1:0-20969 GCA_004363535.1 Dasyprocta punctata | reverse complement strand
AACTCATTGACCCTTCTGCCTCAGCCTTCTTCTTCTTTATAAAAAAACTGTTTCATATCTTCTATTTTCAACTCCTGATAACTACCTCCCCACCCTTGCTCTTAGCTGATGAGTATATTGCTGAGCCCCTCAGTAAATGGAAGCAGTCAGAAGGGAAGGCAAGACTGCGTCCACCTACTCCTCTGCCGTCACCCGCACCTCCCATTCTGTCCTTCTTTCTGCTGTTACTGTGTTTAACTGTGCAACTGGAGCGAGGCCCCGCCCGCGCACCCCTGTTCCTCTCTCTCTCTCTCCCTCTCTCTCTCACTCTCTCGCTCTCTCACTCTGTCTCTCTGTCTCCTGCCTGCCTTACCAGCATCATCCTCATATGCAAAACTGCTTTTGTTTTCATCTTAATGCACAACACACGATCATAGTTTGCCCAGTATCTACTATTCTATTTTACTTTTTGCTTAGTTTTTAGAAAAATTCTTCAAAAGAAGGTATCTATACTTTTTCTCCAGTTCTCTGACTCCTTTCTTTATATTCACTGCCCCACTTCATAAAACCATAAACTATTACAATCTACAAGGTTTAGTCACACACGGCTATGCATGGTGGGCCAAGGCAGCATAAGGAAAGAGGCAGAAGGAACCCACAACCTTCAATCACAATGTATTACCAGGCCTGCAGCTGTTACACACTAATGACCTAAGCTTCAGTGTAGCTGAGCCCTCCGGTGGGTGGGGCTAGGAAAGAAGCCTTAGTGGGAAGGGTTATCCCCTCTTACTGGCCCTTCCGTCAGGCTGACTTCTCTGTGAGTCATAGCTGTCTCGAAATCTAAGCATTGACTTTTCAACTAAATTGCTTTTAGGTTTATTCACGAAGGAGCCATACGTTTTCCGTTCTTTAGAGGATCACTGCTCATGAAAAGTAATAAAGATGTCATTGTCGATTACCAGAAGAGTGGAATTTATAAGTCATCCGGGGAGAGAGAGGGAGAGAGAAACTTTGAACAACTGATTTCCTGTAACTATTTGTCTACATCAGAATGAGTCCCACCGAAACAGACGCAGGCAGAAGACAGCACAGAATATGAAGCAAAACGAACAAAGATTCATGTAACCGAGTAAGTTCTGAGGTCAGAGTTTCAAATCTTACATAAATAAATGGGCTGAAAAAGCATAGTTTATCTGGGAAAATAATAAATTTAATAAGATAAGTAAACACAACATCCTCACTTTTCTGATATTATAGACTTCTTCAATATTTTCACTTCAATTCTACATTAGGGATTCAAATTCTTTATACATCTGGCATAAATCAAAACTGATGGTTTTTAGTTGGGATTGTTTTCAAGAAAATGAGTCGATTCATATGATCTTATAACTTGCTTGCAATATTGTTACTGAGGTGTTGAATGATTATAAGGATCTCAGCATAAGTAAATTGCAAATGTTTATATACTATTAAAGTAATGCTTTAATGCAGCAACTCAGTTACGGTTAGACATAAGCATCACAATATGTGCTAGAAAAAGCCTGATGTGGTAGTGCACTCCTGTAATCCCACCACTCGGGAGGCTGAAGCAGGAGGATGGCCACAAGTTCAAGGCCAACCTGGGTTACATAATGAGTTTAAGGTCAGCCTGAACTGAATAGTGAACCCCTGGCTCAAAAAATAAATAAATAAATAAAAAATCAAAACACAATATGTGCTAGTAAAGTTCTATTAGACACACTTAACAAATTTTATCTCAACTATGTAGATTGCCACTTTCAATATTTTCAGGTTTAAAAATAACTAAAGTAAGCTGTACACTTAGAGTGATACAGAATTTGTTTCCTTTTTTCTTTTACAGATCAAGTAGACCCATAAAAGCTATATTGAGAACAATAATGAAAATCACCAAAAACATCAAACTTTAAACTTTTCACTCACCATAGAACAGAGTCCAATAATATTAGTTATGGTTTACTTGTATATGCTACAGACTAGGAGTTTGAATGTGGCCTCCTATTCATATGTTGCAGTCCGAAGGACTTTAGGTGATGGATTTCTTCAGGAGGTGATGAGATCAGAGAGTAGACCCCTCTTGAATGAGGTTAGCATCCTTGGGAAGGAGGCCCAAAGGAGTTAACCTTTCCCCCATCACTTGATGATGCAAGATGAAGTGTATAAGCAACAGCTCCGACCAAATGCCAAATCTGCCAGTGCCTTGATATTGGACGTAGTAGCCCCAGAACTATGATAAATTAACATTCGTTGTTTACAAGTCACCCAGTCTTCAGTCATGACTATTATTTGCAAGGTAGCTATCGGTTTAGGGCTGCAACCTCCGAGATGGAAGTCGATAACTCAGATGGCTGTTGAAATAGTGCTATTCCAAGCTGAAATGTGCTGAAAGTTTAAAAACTGGATTTTGACTACTGTATTATTTTTTTCAAGATGCAAAATATTTCATTAAGGACTTCTGGTACCCTCTCCAGAATGTAGAGAACAAGAAAGAACATCACTCCCACTTTTAAAACAAAAAATAGCTGGAATAACGTCAAATTCATGATTCTTTATAATTTATCAGAAAGTTGAGTTTGCAGAACAATGAGTGGGCCACAGACCAGTGAGAGACAAACACTCAGCAGCAGAGAGCAGGCCACGCACTCCCTTAGCAGATGCCTCTGGACACCAGTGAGAAAATCAGCTGCAGCAGTGGAGGAGCTGGTGGAGGCCCGGGACTGGCTGGACTGTGCAGGGCCAGGAGACTATAGAAACTGGGTGTCCACAGCCTCTTGCAGGACGTCTCCCCTTAAATCATACCACACACTCATGTTTGACAAGAGAAGGTGCTGCTTGGCGTGCAGGCCCAGGGACGGAGCACACTCTGCAGGAGGGCCGAGAACCTCCCTTGGGCACTTTGCCGTGGAAGGAAGAGGAGGTGTGTGCGCCCTCGGGGCGCTGCAGAGGGAGGAAAACAGCAAAACGCAGCTCTTAGAGGAAGGGTGAGAATAACACTGAGACCTCGCAGCCAAGAAAAGGGCAGAACTGAGAAGGCCAGAGCCTGGCAGCCAGGGCCAAGGTGTCTGCCCGAGGCTCAGGCTGAGCAAGAGTAAACACGGCGGCAACTCTGGAGTCCTCAGCCCAGCGAGACGATGTCGGAGGACAGCGGCAATGGACAGGGGAAGCAGACCTGGAGAACTGTGAGTGAAGAGGTCCCCACCCTCCCGTGTGAGGGGTAGATTGGCGGGGAGACATCTTGGAGTTGGGCTGGAGATTCCTGGCTGGGCGCAGACCCACAGAGTTTACTCAGGCTGAGCCCTGTCCCTGCGAGCATACTAGGGGCCACTTCAGAGGGTCCCTGCAGGTGACAGGCTTGGTCTGGAGACAGCGGCTCTGTGTGTGCTCCAGGGGTGTTGTGGAGAGTCCACGGGTGACTGGCCCACCAGCCCAGGTTTGCAGGCAGCCGCCGGCCCCTGCATGCACCCCACCAGCCATTGCGGAGCCAAGGCAGGCTGGGGAAACGCAATGGATAGCACTGTAACAGTGCCTCCAGTAGCAACCATCAGATATCCATAGTCGGCACTGGCTGGAGGAACCAGTCTTACTTCGGAGAGATTGCGGCCAGTGCAGGGAGTATCTGGGTCCCCAGTACCAATTTGCCCAGGGGAACCCAGGAATATGCCAAGACAAAGAAGCAGGGAGCAGTCTCTGACCTCCAGTTCAAGTAGAGCAAATCCAGGGGATGCAAACGCAGAGGAGATCAGGAGTCCCACAACTAAAGTTTGTGAGGTGATGGCAGCTGAAGTAAAGAAACAACTTCAAGAGGCTATAACAGAAATTAGAAATACTAACTCAACTAAAAGAAGAATGAAAAACATAATAAAAGAACTGCTAGGCAACCCTAAAGGAGACACAGATGAAAAAATGGAGCATAGGAAAATGAGGGAAACCTGAAATGAACAATACAAAAAAGATTTAGAACACATGAAACAGATTCAAAGAGATTACCAGGAATTCAAAAAATCCAATGAAAGCTGGCAAAACCACCTGAAGGAAACTAAAGATAGACTTTCAAACCTTGAAGACAGGTTCATAGCCTATAATCGTGAAAGGAAAGATCTCTTAAAAATAAGAAGAAACCTGGAAGTAACAATACAACAGCTGCAAGACAACCCAAAGAAACATAACTTGAGAATTAAAGGTGTGAGTGAAAAAGCAGGGGTCAATACAAATCAAATTAAAAGCCTATTTACAGATATAATTTCAGAAAACTTTCCAAGCATGGGAACAGGAAGTGACTTTCAGATAAGTGAAGCATATAGAACTCCAACTAAACATAACCAAAATATGCCTACACCCAGACATGTAATAATCAAGATCCCAGAAATTCAACACAAAAACAGAATACTAAAAGCTATTAGAGAAATAAAGCAGATCACCTACAAAGGAAAACCCATCAGAATCACGACAGACTTCTCAACACAAACCATCAGGTCAAGAAGAGCTTGGAGTGAAGTATTTCAAGCCCTGAAAGAAAACAACTTCCAACCCAGATTGATGTACCCTGCAAAACTATCTTTCAAAATCAATGGAGAAACAAGATGCTTCCACGACAAAGAACAACTAAAGAAATTTATGACAACCAAGCCAACCCTACAAAGAATACTGAAGGACATTTTAGAGGGAGAAAAAAAGTCCACAGCTCTAGAAACAGCAGCAGAGGGATATCACCAAGTGGGGCAGACAATTTTCCAGCTGTGAGATTTTCCATCATTGAGATTTGAGTCCAGTAATGTCTTCAATGAGCTGTTTAGTTTGATCTCATTCTATCTCATCCTGCCTAATTTTATTATATATGAGGACATAGACAGCTATTCCAAAGATAACAAAATACATTAGGGTAGCTTTTATTGATATTTGATCACCTTGTCCTGAAACCCTGTATTGCTTTCATTGTTCTGTTTTGAGTGATTTTAACCTATTTTGGTTTGTTTGATTGTATTATAACAGATGATATAAGCAACTGCTTAGAAGATAATATGAGACATTATAGAAATCAATGTTGTATTACTATGTATTGATTCCATTGTTTTATCTTTTATTGGTTTTATTCTGTACTATTTTGTTTGATTATATTAGGCCCAATGGTATGGGTAATTATTTTGAAGACAACAAGACATATTACAAGGGGAAAGGAGGAAAGAAGGAAGGGAAAAGGAAAAAGATATAGATTTATATATGGGTATACATAAGATGGTCAAAATGACTATACTACTAAAATGCATTAGCTATTGAAAAAGAACAGTTAATACTCATATGACTAGATCAATTTTACATGTCTATATCTATTAATCTGAACAACCCCTTTGAAGGTAATGATATGCAATATTACAACTACTGTCAAATTCCAACCATCTCATTTTGTAAACCTATAATGTTATCGTATTGGATTTGCTGTTGTTGTTTGTCTGTCTCTTTTGCTTTTTGTTTCTCTTTTCTGTGTCCATTTTCTCTTAAATAAAAATAAATAAATAAGTAAATAAAGCTCTTTCTGAAGAAGAAGCATGACCTGAGACAGAAACTTGGAACTACACAAACAAATGTAGAGGGATAAATTAGAATGAAGGTTAAATGAATATTTATTTCTTAGCTCAACAAGTCTAAAAAACAACACACAATTTAAAGGGAAAGTAGCAGCAGTGTGGCTTGTGTCCGCAGCACGTGTAGCAGGAAATGAAGTGGCATCAGCAGGACCAGGGATGGAGAGGCGGAGAGGGGTGCGTTGCTCCCGATCCCTGTGCTATGTGACCTTCGAGGGGATTCCTGATACATTAAAGACATTTGTTGTAAGTTTTAGGACATAAAAATGGCTCCGTAAAGGGGATAAAATAGAATCATTAAAAAGTCTCAATTGTAAGTAAGACAAAGGAAGTAAGAAAGAGCAGGGGATCGCAGGGTGGAGGAGCAGCTGGTGGGAAGGTCCTCAGCTGCCCCGGCCACGCCTTGGGCCACGCGGGGAGCCCGACACTGCAGCAGAGGCAGAGGGCCACTCCGAGCCGGCCACGCTCCTGATGGAAGGCTGCAAGACTGACGAGAGATTGTTTATAAATGCCATAGTGTGCAGGGGTGGTTTATTACATAGAAATACATAATTCAAACATTTGATATCTATTAAGTTGCAAAAAAACAAAAAAGTGTATGTATTCATATTAGCCCAGATAAGAACGTTTTTAGAATAAGGATGTAGGAACATCTTAAACATTTGGTTTTAAGAAACAGTTGTGTTTTGGAGTCCCCAGAAAGTTTTCCATCAGGAGCTCCTGTGGATCTTGATCCGGTCCCCGCTAGATCCTTGCCCTGTGCAGGGAAACAGACAGGAATGTGAGCCGCTCGGGGCTGTCACGGGCTGCCTTGCGAAGAGCAGTGTGGAAAGACACTGAGACAGGGTTGATTTATGTCAGGACAGAGCAAAGGGTGGCTCAAGGATGCCAAATCAACATGGTCACAGTGAAAAGTGGTGTAGGAGTCCAACCACCCTGATTCAAATCCTACTCACTCTCTTTTCCAGCTGTGAGACATGTATTTCCACCCAGCTTAGTTCAAACCCTCAGATACTCACTTAGGATAATAAAAAATTCACACATAAAAATCCAATCAAATAAGTGTCTAATGTGCCTGGTTCTCAACTAAGTTATTATTATTTTTAGGGTGTTTTAAATAGCTGATCAATATATCCCTTGAGACACAATATATATGGAGTTCGAAACTTTTTTTATGGGATATTTCACCAAAGATAACCAACAGATAATTGAGCATATAGGTCTATCGGGAGTAAAGAAAATGGATTTGTCTTAGTGGGTTTTCTTTTGCTGTGGCAGAATACCTACTTCTGAATAACTTACAAAGGAAAGAAGATACTTGGCTCAAGGTTCTGGAAATCTAAGAATATGGCACCGATCTCTGCTTGGCTTGAAGGCCTCACAGCAGTAGAGCAGAAGGGAAGAAGTCACGTGGAGAGAGGGAAAGCTAGAGACCACGCCCAGGAAGCAGAAATCACAGTCCTTGGAGAACAAGAGCTAGTTTCCCAGAGAAACTGGTGCCCTTTAGCAACCTAATCACCTCTTCAAAGGCTTTCCCACTTGCCAGGACTCTTACCTTGGGGGTACAGCCCCAGTGTGCGTTTTGGGGGTACAAACCATTCAAACCACACCAAGTCTCATATGAGATGACAGTCAGTCATTGAAGGTCCCCAAATCTGAAACTGAAATAGTTGAGACCATCAGAAGACCCAAGAAGTTTTAGCAAAAAGATGAATTCTGCAGTTACCAGAAATGTTCTGTACCAAACCCACTCTTCATAAAACACCAGGAGGTTGAATAATAAGTTATACTTTTTATAAAAAACCACATTATTAAATTTTTCATTGATCTACTTGCTAAAATGCTAATACTTTTGCAATGTCATTAACCAGTGGGGAATAATATATTCTCCCAATATCAATGTCATTTGGAAAATGATGGTTTTTTTGAGAGCAAGTGGATGCATATGATTAAAGCTTTTTAAAAAATTATTATTCAAAGAATGTATAGAGATGGATTTTACTTGCTATTTGGCACTAGAGATCAGCGAGCTAGGGCAATGGATTGACAGAAACATCCTGCTGATTATGCAAATTACCACTGCATTTCCTGGAAGAGCTGCTACCCTGCCCTGTCCTCCCGGTGGACACAGAGCACTAACCAGCGGGTCGCACGGTGCCTTTCCGTGTAAGGAGGGGAGGATGTCTTAATACTGCCATTCAAAACATGGCTCATGGGAATGTTGAGGACAACTGGCAATCAATTTATAGCTAGGTAAAGCATGCAATGGTCCCTTTGAGTAAGGCTTCAGACTTAAGTCTTGGGATGATTTTCTGAAATGAACAAAACTCATTCATGAAAGAAATAAGCACAAAGGCATTAATAGGCAGGCGATCAGTGGGTCAGCCTATTGCATAATAGCTTGATGCAGGTGACACTCCAGACTGAGATACTTCTAAATGACATCATTTTTAAAATGAAAAATAAGAAAGAGCAGGTTCCTACCATAACAAAGAAGCTTCTGGTAAAAACAAGAACTTTGGAGTTGCCAGTACAATGGCACACTGGATTTCTGAATCTCATGTAGTCAGTGGCCAGAGAGCTAGGCAGTCTCAGCTAACCACAAGCATGAAAAACCTAGTAGAGGTGCAAAAAACACCATTTTTCATTCCTAATACCAGAAGTCATTCATAGAATATTGTTCAAGTCTCTGCCTTTCCATCTGTGGTACTTTCTCTTGAAGGATAAATACAACATAAGCTTTATTTATTAATATTGTTATTATTTTACACATTTGTTCTTCAACAATGGTGCTGGATACTGTGCTGGCTATGAGGAATTAAATACCAACCTGTAGTTGCTGGATTAGAGCTGTTTTCAGTCTAGGTAAATTCGGGTCCTAGGGAAATGAATATTGAGAAAAACAAGATAGAAATAAAAGAGCAAAATATACGTTGTGCAGAGTGCTATGGAAATAGTAAAGGTTTAGAGACCAACTAAGCCTTAGTTTAGGAAAGGTGACTGCAGAACTCAGAAAAACTTCTGGAAAAGAACCCATGTGTTATCTAAACACAGTGCAAACGAAGGAGTGGAGGCTTATTAAACTTACAGGGGGAACTAATTTTAGATTCCAGGAATAGAGGTGTTGGATCAGTTAAAAAGCTTTGAGCTATGAGTAACAAAATATGACTAAATGGAATTTATATAATAAGGGACCTTTATTTTTCACATGACAAGAAGATGAAAAGCAAGACACTCTAAGTTAGTTAACTGCAGAACTCCAACGTGCCCCATGTCCTTTCCACTGGTATCTTTCACCCTTTTTAGTAGGTCAGCAATGACTGTGAATGATACAAGGGGTATCCATGCAAATACACCACGTCAGCGGAAGAACAGGGGAATTTTCTCCTGTGGTTTACTTTTATTCATGGAGATCTGCTTTCCCAGAAGCATCAGGTAGACTTTCCCTTAGATTCTCTTTGGCAGGCATGGAAAACATGTTCATGCATAAACCAATTGCTGGTAAAAGGAGTTGACACCAATGATAGTTTAGACCAGGGGCTAGGCCAAAGTGCTTCATGAAATTCTACAGGTGAATGTTTTGCGATTGAGTAGATAATAGGAAAAAACCAACTCAAAGCCACGATTAAACAGAAATACTACCCATCCCCAAAATTTTGATTCTTCTTATTAGCAAATCTATATTAAAATTGTGCTTATTATGATTGCATCTTTTTCAACAAAAATGTATGAAAATCAGTATTCTCCGCTTTTATTCAAGTACCTACATGAAATCCTTAGATTTGTCTCTTTGTCTATAAAATGCAAAACACTGACTACTTATTATGTACATACTATAGAGAAAGTATGCTGATTCTAATTTAAAGCAATCATCCTGACTCCCTTAACTGGGAGGAGTAGTGGCCTTTCCTAACTACATCGCTTCACAAAGTGAATACCAGAGCAAAAGTAAATCTCTAGTGGTAAAATGTGATATGGAAAGTAGAGTTGTTGAAATGTATCTATGCAGGTTTGCCCCAAGTATGAACCAAGATGATATTAATTTTTAAAAGACTCCTAATTTTCAAAGAAGGATTGTGAAGAAATGGATAGAAGATACTATTTAAAAGGCTAATAGTGATTGGATTGTAAAAAGTCATGTATACCATTCTACAGAACTTTAATTTCATCCCCCAAAATAACAGGCAGCCGGTGAAGGATTTCAGTGGTGGATGACATGATCAAAATCAAACTTCATGAAGCTGTTTTGGCTCAGCGTGGAGCAGCATCAGAGTGGGTGACGCTAGAAGCAAAGGTCCAGGTGAAAGGAGCCACAGTACACCAGACCACAGCAGAAGCTGGAGTAGTGGCGGTGGAGATAAAGACAGATGAGCTCTTGAATGAATCTTTATTATAGACAATGGAAGGATCCAAGGTAGCACCGAGACTGTAGGATGGGTGGCGGGTGACATGCAGGAAATGCAACATCTTCATTTAGTTGCTAAACATCTGAGTTTAGTAAATACAGCATCTCAGTTTAAACATGGAGGATTAGTTGTCAGATATCTAAATAAATTCCTCCACACCTTAAAGCCATCACTTCTAATTCCAAGTCTGCTTCAAGGTATCTACTTCCAGTGAACAGGTACCTGGAAAATGTCAAGTTAATGGACAAATCGATAAATAAAAATGATAATATCAACATAGTACTTCAGTGAGTGTTTATTTCAACAGAGGAAACAGTAGCCTAATAGAATGACTTTCCACTGGTAACATTTTTAGATATCAGTGGCAGAATAAGGCTCAGAAGACTTTCATAATTGTTGTCACAGCGGGGTTTTTAGGTTCCTAAACTTAACACACGTAGGGAGACGCCTGTTCTGCTGTAGCATTCTGGCTCACTCTGCAGAGAGACAGGGGCCGATTCATTCTTTTGTTACTGTCTAAACCAAAAAGAGCGACCTTGTCAAAGACGACAATGGGCCTCTAATCAGGTTTGTTCAATCTGTGGCACCTTAGCATATGAAGTTTTCTCTGAGTATGACCAGAATATGTATAAAGGTCCATTATATTTGTAAACCCATTTCTTTCAGGTGTGCTTGCTCTTATCTTTAGATTCTTGTCATAGCACAGAGACTCGGGGTAATACAATGCTGGGGACAGAACAATATTTGAGTACCTTTTATCAGTCTTTTCAGTGTGGCACAGCTCAGCAGGATGAGAAATGATAAGAACCAATGTTTTTTAGCCATCCTGGTCCCAGGTCTAGAATCTCAAATTCATCACTTGCTCCTTTACATTAGGATAGGCCTGGTTTGCCCATTTCTGTCAGATATGTGCCTAAGTTTTATAAAACTCACGACATCTTTATATAAATTATTTTGCTTAGGTTGCCTTATAGAGGTGAATCATGGCATAGGTGGATCTCCACTTAATTTTCTATCTGGGAATTTGTGAAAGATGAGCTATAAATGTTATTAACTAAACTAAATTTATTTTACTCCAGTCATTATTTACAGGGAGTCTGTGATCATTATAAAAACAGTAAGTAAAAACCAATTCTCTCCTTTTAGAGAATATAAACACAGCTACTGTGGTGGAACTAATCCAATTGGGACCATTAGGAAAATCTTGCTTATTTAATTCCATTGGCTTTGTAGTTCATCATGCACATCATACTTCTCCATGTGAAAAAGTTACCTAAAACATAGAATTTCAGAAGAGGTAAATTTTTTAAGAAGCATTTTTATCAGAATTTGGTTAGACAGCAGATAAGAGCACTAAATAACACTGGAAGAAAAAGGTCAAAATGTGCCTCTGGTTGCTGAACTAGAAATCAGTTATTCTAAATTATATTATCTCATGACTCAGAAATCTCAGTAACACTGTTTAAAAACGCACTGTAGTTCCATTCCATTAATTAGTAAATGAGAGGATGGATATTTTACGTACTAAATAACAACATCAAGTAGTGGGATTGTTAAAGATTTGCAGATGAGACTTCTGTAAACTGTTCAAGGATTTATTTAATTTGAATTTAAAATGACAGAAGAAAATTAAATTTGCACAGCAATATATGCTGCTCAGATAGAGCATTGTTCTCTGCTCAGAACTTCTGTTCAACCTAAGGCAATGAAAGGCCTGTTTAACGGTGGTTCCCATTGTTAGGGTAAACTAACTGCAGCCACGTGAGGCGTGAAGCTGAAGCAGGTGCAGTCAGCTCACAGCCCAGAGGCTGGAGCCCAGAATCAGCGGGTCCCTTCTGCTTGGCTTCTGGTGAGGGCGGTGGCTGGGCCACCCCAAGGGCACAAAAGCAATCACACAGAGAGACTGGAAAGCAGGGAGTGGGGGAGGACACATACAAGAATAATTGTCTTTAATACCTAGCTGGCGTCCCATGACAGCCACACTGATTCCTTCCGGGTGCGTTCCCAGGGCCCTGCTGATCCCCCACTCGGCATCTGTCCTGGAGCCTCTGTCTCCTTCACAAGGCCACGCTTAGGGCCCCGCTTCTGGACTAAACTTCGAAAGACAAGCGCTATTCAAAGCACTGCGGTAAGTAGACCAGAGACGGGCCAAGTTCTGAAGCGATGTAAAGAAAAATCCACAGAACAGAGACTCGGTCTCTGGCTCAGCAGAGGGCTCGATGGCTGCAGGGCTCCTTCCACGAAGAGCTGCGGCTTCCCCATGTGAAATCAAACGATCGCTGATTAAAGATGTCATGCTGGACCGGATTGGGAAGTTTATAGAAAATCTCGATCATTAGACTTCAGGTAGTTCTGTCTGACTCCCCATGAAGAGCTAACTAAACTGAAATAACTAAGCACCACGGGGTAGGGCTGAGGCACCGTGGGCCCTTGGAGCTATTCCAAGTGTGCGCACCGCACACTGCCGGCCGACTGCGCCCGGCACACGCACGTGTGCTGTTCAGCCTGACACGCGGGAGAGTCTGGTTTGATTAATAAAATTTCAGATGGCACTTTGTAATTAGGCATTTTATCCATTAACACATACAAGGAGCAAAATTTTATTCCAGTAGGAAATGTGTCAGTGTTTTGGACAACATACGGGATTCACCACACATGAAACGGACAGAGCGCGGACCTTCAAAGCTGAACGCCTTTCATCATTCGCTCAGAGATGACGCCAGCTTCAAATAACCCGAGCCGTCAGCCTGAGTATCAGCACCACTGCTCAGCCTCAGCTCTGTAACCCACAATGGCCTGCGGTAGCCACGGAAGACAGAGTACTGGGAGTCACCCAGACCTGGCCCCCGAGAGTCCCCACCTCTCAACTGTGCTTTCCTCCTGCACTCAGCAAACCCAAAACTCTCTTTCCTCGTGAATCTTTCCCTCTTGGTCTACTCCAGAGACAGAACTTCAGGTGAATCAGCAGAGGGCTGAGAGTGGATGAGAGGGGAGCAGAGGCTAGCTAAGGAACACCAACATTTTAAATTATGACTTTGTGTTTTCTCTCTGAATAAATTCACTACATCTGTGGCACAATGCTAGAAAATGTAGGAAAAAAAGAACAAAAGTTCTGGGACGCAGTAATAACATTTTTACACTTTGAGGAAATCTCTCTGTATGAATATATTCTATATATTTTAAGAGGTAGGATTATATGTGAAAGCAGCTTTCATTACCTCTTAATACATGAAACCCATATACCAAGATTTAGGCACAACACAGATAGACCCCGACGACCCCTCTCGCTGGCATCACACTGAGCCTGACGAACCCAAGCTTCGGTTGCCACCGTCACAGGGTGTAAGGCGGAGGACTGAGCCGCGCCATGCCCACCTTGATTTGCCAAATTAGTTTCCACACCAGTGAAGGGGAAAACCACAAATGACTACCTCAGCCCAATGAAACGGAAGGAGATTTCCTATGGGAATAGTCGCTGAAGGGGAGAGCAGCTAAAGATTTGTGAAGCTGTGCCTGAAAACTAGAACCCACGGTGCAGTATTTCTAGACCTCAACTGTGAATCTGAATGCAGTCTCAAACTGGTCACACCTCACAATAACCAAAGGAAACAAATACACAGTCTTCCGGACAAGCACATGCATAGTCCAGGCCATAAAGAATACCCACAAATAATTTACCAAGGAGCATGAAAGGCTCACAAAATAGTAAAACACACAGAAAAGTAAACATACTGTACAAAGATCTCACATTTTAGAATTATCAGATACAAAGTATTAAGTGAGATAACTCAGTATATACATGAAGCTATGAAAGAAAATATGCAGAAATATATGTAGAGATTTGGAGACTAAAAAGTAAATATAAAATTACCTAGCAGATACAAGACAAATAAATGAAAATATAATAACTGCAATTTTAAATTTAAATGATTTTCACACTACGGTATTTTGAAATGCTGAGGAGAAAATTATAATTTGCAAAATAAAACAGAAGAAACTATCCAAAATATATCATGGAGACAAAAGATTGCAATTATATAAAGGGTTAAGGGACAGGAGGAAAGAGTGAAAAGTTGCAGAGTATGTCTAGTTGATATCTCAGAAAAAGATTTGAGAAAGAATTCAGGAACATTCAATAGTGGAAAAGACTGTGTGGAAGACTTTCAGAACTCTGGAGGTCTCACGAATATCAGGCAGTATACATATCAAAACATTCATCTAGCGACATCACAGAGGAACAAAAGAATACCAACAGAAGAGTGGGTTTTTAAAGATGTAATTAAAAACCTATCAACAAAGAAAAGCCCAGACCCTGACGGATTCACTGCTGAATTCTACAAGATATTTAGAGAAGACCTAACACCACTACTTCTCAAACTCTTTAATGAAATTGAAAGAGAAGCAATACTCCCAAATTCATTCCTGGAAGCAAGCATTACCCTAATACCAAAGCTGGAGAAGGACCCAACCAAAAAAGAGAATTTCAGACCAATTTCCCTATGAACATAGATCCAAAAATCCTCATAAGATACCAGTAAACAGAATACATCAAATCATCAGGAAGATTATACACCATGATCAAGTGGGAATCATCCCAGGGATACAGGGATGGTTCAACATACACGAATCAATAAATGTAAAACACCATATTAACAGAGCCAAAGACAAAAATCATATAATCATCTCAATCAATTCAGAAAAAGCTTTTGACAAAGTCCAGCACCCATTCATGAAAAAAGAACCCTACAGAAAACTGGAATAGATGGTCTTTATCTCAATCTGATAAAATCCATCTATGACAAATCAATAGCCAATATCATGCTAAATGACAAAAACTGAAAACTTTCACCCTAAAATCAGGAACAAGGCAAGGATGTCCACTATCTCCACTCTTATTCAACATAGTCCTGGAAACTTTATCTGGAGTAATCATACAAGAGAAAGAAATAAAAGGAATAAGGATAGGAGAGGAAGTTAAACTATTGTTATTTGCAGACTACATGATGCTCTCCATAGAAACCTGAAAAACACCACTAAAAAACTGGTAGATTTCATAAGCAAATTCAATAGCATAGCTGGATACAAAGTCAACACTCGAAAATCAATAGCCTTCCTGTACACAAATAACAAACTCACTGAGAGAGAAATCAGTGAATCAATACCTTTTATAATAGCATCCAAAAAAATGGAATACCTAGGAATCAATCTAACAAAGGATGCAAAAGTCCTCCACATTGAAAACTACACTACTCTGAAAAAGGAGATTGAAGAGGATATTAGAAAATGGAGAGACATCCCGTGCACTTGGGCAGAAAGAACCAGTACAGTGAAAATGGCCATACTTCCAAAACTGTTACACAGATTCAATGCAATTCCAGACAAAATTCTAATAGCATATCTAACAGAGTTAGAGAAAACAATCCTAAAATTCACCTGAAACCAGAAGAGACCTGGAATAGCAAAGGCAATCCTGGGCAACAAAGGCAAGACATAGGGAATCACAATCCCTGACTTGAAATTATATTATAAAGCTATTGTGACAAAAAACAGTGTGGTATTGGGAAAAAAAAAAAACAGATCCAAAGATCAATGAAGCAGATTAGAAGATACAGAAATTATTCCAGACACACTGGGCCACCTTATCTTTGACAAAGGTACCAAACACATTCACTGGAAGAAAGATAGCCTCTTTAATAAATGGTAGTGGAAAAACTGACTCTGCACATGCTGAAGATTAAAGTCGGACCCACATCTTTCGCCATGCACTAAACTAAATTCAAAATGGACCACAGATCTAAATATTAGAACAGAAACATTAAATCTGCCAGAAGATAGAGTAAGTAAAACTCTTGGAGACATTGGTGTAGGCAAAGACTTCATGAACAAAACCCCGATTGTAGAGGAACTGTCACAAAGAATCAACAACTGGGATCACATGTTATTGAAAAGCTTTTGCACAGCAAGAGAAACCACCAACAGTAAAGACACAACCCGAAATGCTGGAGAAAATGTTTGCCAACTATTCCTCAGACAAAGGATTACTATCAAGAACATATAAAGAATAAAAAAAAATTGGTCCTCCCAGATTTAAAAATCCAGTCCAAAAATGGGCATCTGAGATAAATACATACTTCTCAGATAAAGAAATAAAAATGGCAAATAAATACATAAAAAAATGTTCAACATCACTGGTTATTCAAGAGATGCAAACTAGAACAACACTGAGATTCTATATCACTCCAGAAAGAAAGGCTATTATCAAGAAATCAACCAATAACAAATGCTGGAGGGGCTGTGGGGAAAAAGGAACCCTTCTCCACTGTTGGTGGGAGTGTACATTGGTGAAACCACTGTGGAAATCAGTATGGAGATTCCTCAAGAAACTCGGACTGAAGGTCCCATTTGAACCAGCTATTCCCCTTCTGGGTGTCTTCCCAGAAAAATTAAAAACATTGTACCACACTGATTATGTGCACCCATGATCATAGCAGCACAATTTGTAATAGCTAGATCTTGAAAACAACCTAAATGCCCATCAACTGAGGAATGGATAAAAAAGATGTGGTACTTTTACACAACGGAGTACTACTAAGTCATAAAGAAAGACAAACTTAAGACCATGGATGCAACTTGAGACCACATGCGTAAGGGAAATAAATCAGACGTGCATATGTAAGCATTGCATTGTCTCACTAGTGTGAGAAGCTGAAAGAAACAATACACACACACACAAACATATATATATATATATATATATATATATGTATGATATAGTTTAGATAGTTAGACTACTGATTTCTCTGAGTTCATTGAAGAGAAAGGTTTGCACCTATACTCTTTGAACAATTGAATGCAGATGTCTTGTACTCTGGGTGTTTGATTTGGGGATGGTAGTCCATATTGTGTGTACCATTGTTGTCTCCTGATTGTTGTGTTTCGAAATTTGTTTAATATTTTTTTAAAAAATGGATTTGAAAATAAAAATCAAAGTTAATACAAGTAATTTGTCAACAATAATGATTGAAATATTTTAAAATATCAGTAGGTTTTAAATATTATGCATTGTTTACTTTAAAATATCCAAAAATTAGTGATACACTGAACAGAAAATTTCAAGAATCAAAGTGGGTAAGTTATTTTCATCTGGAGCTCATTTCACTGAGAATTTCTGCCATGTTTTGAAAATATGGTAATTTAAGACAATAAAAGCTATAAAGCCAACTTAAATTTTATTTCAATATGGTCATATGGACACTTGAACTATTATATTAAAATTTATTATCAATGCTTCAGGGGAATTATACAATAAGAATAAAACATAATAATAACAAATTCCTTTGTCTTGGATTTCATACAAACTAGTATAATTTCAATAGAGAATCTAGCTTTCAGCCAAACTTTTAAGATGTTATCTCTACATTTTACTGTAGTACTAATTTAAATCTTTGGATCTCACGTTAAAAACTAAAAGGCAGTTTATTTTCCCACCAACAATCATAAAGGGTCCCTTTTCCCAACATCTTTGCCATCATTTGTCACTATTAGCTCTTTTGATGATAAGTATTCTTTCTGGGAAAAGATAGTATCTCAGCGTAGTTTTAATGTGCGTGTCTCTGATGAGCTTTTTAAAATGTATTTATTGGCCATTTATACTTCTGAGGTGTATCTATTCATTTTGTGTAGCCAATATGGAAATCAGTTTACTCAAAGAGCCAAAAATAGAGTGGCCAGGGATTTAGCCCGGTGGCTTGAGCGCTTGCCTGGTAAGCATGAGATCATTAGTTTGATCACTGGAATCAAAAAAAAAAAAAGTTAAAAATGGAAATTTCATTTCACCTAGCTGACCTGCCTTCCAGGTATCTTCCCAAAAGAGTTAAAATCATTATCTTACAGGGATATAGGCACACTCATGTTTATAGCAGCACAATTTATAATAGCTAGATCTTGGAAACAGCATATGCGTGCTTTAACAGATGAACAGCTAAGGAAAATGTGGTGTTTATTCCCAATGCAGTACTAAACTATCGTAAAGAAAGATAGACTTGAGGCATTCATGGGTAATGGATGCAACTCGAGAGCATTAGTATTAAGTGAAACAAGTCAGACACACAAGCTCACCCGTCTCACAGTTTCACTTGTATAAGAAAAAATATACACATGTATATAAAAATAAAGAACAAAATAGAAGAGAAATAAATAGGAAGTAAAGAGAAGATTACAGCACTTTCCAAATACATATTCTGTCTCAAAAATATTTTAAAGTATATGCTAATTTGTTTCACTTATACTACTAGTGTATCTTAGTTCACTGAAAAAAGTTTTGCGTTATTACCAGTTTCTTCTTTGTTAGAATCTTTTTGGTCTATGTCTTCAAGATGATACACAGTGTCTTAATATTGTCTTATTTTGTTAGAAAATTTCATTTTTTATGAAATAAAAAAGAAAGTAAATATATTATGTCACTTTACAATTTTGCTTAATAAACCTTATATGCATTATTGTATTTTGCAAGAATATCATGGTCAGGACATACATGCAGTGATATGGTAACATAAATAATTAAAATTAAAGGAATAAATAGTTCTCAAAAGGCTATTTTATTATCAGAATTACAGAAACACTTTGGAGAACATCAAGCTGCTTGTTTTAATAAAAAATGAGAAATGGAAGTAATTTAACATCTTCAAAATGAAAATGCTTTTAAACATTGAGCTTTAACATGCACTGTTACAGAGCAATTGGTGTGTCGCTATTACGTTTCAAAAAAGAAATGTTTCATGTACGAAGTCGAAAGATCAAGTCAACAAATAGTAATCGCAAAATTAAATGATGGACACTGTGAAAAAGAAGTGGGAGACAGCAGGAGAACAGAACTAGGGTAGGTCATAGCAGAGCAAAACAGAAACAAAGCTTCATTTCCAAGAAAGAACATAGACTTCCAAAAACACAGTTAAAAACCTCTGCTGGTGAAATACGAAAGTCACATACACAATGAACTTACACTTTTAAAATCTTCTTAAGTCTTGAAACTCAAATGACATTGGTAAAGGTTCAAAGATTAAAGATAAACAAAAATTACTACACTCAACGCTGGACATGGTGGCGCACGCCTGTAATCTCAGCACTTTGGGAGGCTGAGGCAAGAGGATCACTGAGTTTGAGGCCAGCCTGGGCTAAATACACAAGTTCAAGTCTCACCTAAGCCACATAGCGAGACCATGTCTCAAAACAAACAAACAAAAAAAAGTTATTATACTTGAACCAATTCAATCATTAACTCTGTATTTTTTTTCTGAAACTGTTAATAGGAAAGTCATCGACTGCATAGAAATGTATAAAGTACTACAAGGGAATGTAATTTTTAAATATTCTAGTTATTTTAACAGAAGCTAAGGAAACATTCAGCACCTCAAACAGTATTGTCGATGCTGCAAGGCCGCCTGTCCCCACGGTGCGGTCCTTTACTCCCGTTCGCTGACCGGGGCGGGAGTCGGAGCCAGTGGAGGTTTCCACCGTGAAGACGAGGCTGGCGAGGAGCACCGCTGATCCGCTAACATGGCACACAGAACATGCCCAGTTTTTCCAAAAATGTTTAAATGATTTAACTTAAATTTTAGAATGGTGTAATCTAGAATATAGATGGGCTATGTCAGTTGAATTTTAGATAACAAAAAAAGACAATGCATTTTTAACTTCTAGATTAATCCATATCCCTGAACCGTTGGTAATGCTAATCGGCATCGCTAACCCAAACCATAAGAAAGAACACCGACAAGCACATGTGTGACAAACGTCTGCCACGGTTCTTCATGAAAATAAGATTTTTAAAAACTTTTAAAAATCACTTGCATGCATCTGGCATCTTCCATTTTCGTACCCCATAAAATACCTGTGGAAGTCGATGTCCCAGCGGCGAGCACGCAGAAAACGGCGCAGTCTCCTCACCTCAGTTTCCCAGCGGTCACTGAACTATCAGCGGCAGCGGCAGACGCAGACTCCAGGCTTCAAGCCCTTCTCGAGTCTCTCGTGTTTCCTCGAGGGCCCGAGCTTAGCAGCGCCCCGTGAAGGCCCTGCCTGTGGCCTTCACCCCTCGGAAAGCTCAAGCCACAGGGGTCAGCGGGAGCCCAGCGCTAGTGCAGGGCCTCCGAGAGGCGGACTCCTGCACTGTCTGCCGCTGCCGCACCAACCAGCCCGGCACCCGCGGGCCTCTGCAGAGCCTCAAGTTCCCGAGGCTGAGAAAGCTTCACCCCTGCCACCAGGGCCCCGAGAAGAAATGCACTCTAGCCAGTCCTTCTTCTAGTAAAGAAAACCACAGCTTTCAGTGAAGAGATGAGACCCTAGTTATTCATTCCCTTTGCGTCTCTTCAAATTAATGCCCCTATGACGAATCAACCAAAGGTTTTCTTGTTTCTTATCTCATCTGTAAAGCCATCTCTTAAGTTAACTTCATCTTCCTTCTAAATTCCTTGATATGTAGTTATATCCACTAACTTAATAATGTACCTTTAATATAGGAATAACAATGTTAGAGACTCTTGCTTCTTAAAAATCAACATAAGTTTGCTCTCATGTTCCATTTCACCCTTTCTGGAAATTTTTAATGCTGATTCTGAAACGAATGCACATTTTGAGGAAGGTCAGATCCCAGCTTCTGACTTCATGAAGCGCTTGTTATGGCTTTAAGCTCAGTTTCTTGGTTGCCACTGTAACCTAACAGGTCATGGCCTACCACATACTTTCTTGAAGGCTTGGCGGACATCATCAGTACGGGAGGCTTAGAGCTCAGCAAACTGAAACCAAGTAAAACCAGCATTCGTACTCGTGATCTCTTTTTTTTTTTTCTAGATGTGTGATTTGTTTTTTTGTTGTTGTTGTTGTTTTTCCTTGTTCATGTCTTTTTTTGACCTTCCATCTGCTCTCGCCAGTCCTCTGCTAATGCATTATTTCATATTAATTAAAATGCAACATGAAATTAAACACCTAAGAA
>RJWM01033015.1:0-20966 GCA_004363535.1 Dasyprocta punctata | reverse complement strand
AGGCTGGTCTCAAACTCCCCATGTATCAGCCTCCTGAGTACTGAGATTACAGATGTGAACTACAACACCTAGCATTATTTTTAATAGTTTGTTCTTGTTTTATGAGTATGAACATCATTTCTACTTGTATTGCTGTTGTTGTTTTGTTCTTGTTTTGATTTTTCCCTTCTTTTTTTCTTTTTTTGACACAGGGACTCACCATGTAGTTCAGACCAGCCTTGAACTCGCTTTATAAGTCGGGCTGGTCTCACACTCTCAGCAATCCTCCTGCCTCAGCCTCTCAAGTGCTTATTTCTTCCTTATGTGTTTCCTTCCTGTGTTCTTCACTGATTTCTCAAAGTTTGCGTCATCTTCCTTTGTCTTCCAGTCTTGCTTCTAATCTCTTCTTCTCCTTCTCCTTCTCTTTCTCCTCCTCCTCCTCCTTCTTCTATTTCTCCAATTTTCCTCCCTAACCCTTCTGAAATTTTTCTCCCCCAAGGGTAAAATAACCACACTTAGGGCATATTTATTGTATATGACTTTCTGGTTTGTTTTAGATTTTGAATTATCACCACAAATCTAGTTCATATGATTAAGCTTTGCAAATAAATACTCGACATAGTTTGTCTTTTTTTTTTTTTTTTTTTTTTTTTTTTTTTTTTGTGGAACCAGGGATTGAACTCACAACCTCCTGCCTGCCAGACAGGCGCTTATGCCACTAAGCCAAACTCCCAGCCCTAGTATTTTTGAGGCAAGGTCGCACTATGTAGCTCAGGCCGGCCTTGCGCTCATGT
Source organism: Dasyprocta punctata (assembly GCA_004363535.1). Classification (NCBI taxonomy): domain Eukaryota; kingdom Metazoa; phylum Chordata; class Mammalia; order Rodentia; family Dasyproctidae; genus Dasyprocta; species Dasyprocta punctata. The sequence goes on along the minus strand of RJWM01033015.1, from coordinate 20,193 downwards.
TGTAGCCCAAGCCAGCCTCGAACTCACAACGCTCCACCTACCTCAACCTCCCGAGAGCTGGGATTAAAGGCGTGCGCCACTACGCCCGGCTCAGTTGGTCATTTTCTACATTGTGCTCAATACTACATGTTGTCCTTGAGCTCAGGTTTTTTCTATTAAAATTCATATGTTTTCTGTTAACACTCTACAGGAACCAGGTGTGGTGGAGCATGCCTGTAATCTCAGCAATTGGGAGGCTGAGACAGGACCATCACTGTGATTTTGAAGATAGGCTAGGCTGCATAAGCAAGTTTGAGACCCTGTCTCAGTAAACAAACCAACCAACAATCAAGCCAATGTTCAACAGGAGTTCAACTTCTAATGCAATCATTACTGATGAAAAACCTGTTTCAGCCTCTCAATATTGTTGCTGATTTGGGCTGTGTTATGGGGACTCTACAAGTGATTAAAACTGCCCTTATTCATAATAAAAATGATGAGATGCTCTTTCATATGTTCCTTAGAATAACAGAAGGCAATGCTGATTTCCTTACAAACTTTTCCCCAACTCTGACCTCCCTCATAGCTCCACCAGGGAACCCATTATACAGTGAGCCAATGAGCTCCTCCAAACCCAATCTGTAAGGCAAAAAAGGGAGGATATGGATCAAACTGTAATTTAACTTAGAAAGATTTATGTCGCTAATATTGTGGTTCAGAAGGTTTCACGCAGTGCAGGAAAACAGCTCCAGCTCAGCTGAGCTGAGCAGACCCTGCACAGCATGAGAACACTCGGCCCTTCTGAAAATCTGTTTCTTACAAAGATCATGGATGTCACCTGCAACTCCAAAATCACAAAGGTCAAAGGTCTCCTTCTCTTTGTGAGTAGGTTGACATGCACACCTGTAGTAAGTGACATGGTTTATTGGGCTTACCTGCTTATCTTACCTGGCTTGGATATTACATGGGAAAATGCAATGTCACTTCTTTCCTCTAAAGACAACTCATATACAGACAAAACCTAACTGCCACCCCCCAGCCCCTTAAGGGACTATGGGAGGGGCTGCAGCCCTCTGGCTATTCTAGTGTTGGCAACTGTTACCCCACACATAGTATTTTGTGGGAAAAGAATTTCCATGTCATATAGTCACCAATATCACCAATCATAGTTACTGTAATCCTTCTCAGCACCAATGGTATATAAGTAAATTTTAGTATCTCTCAATTAAACACTATCCATTTTATGGTAACGAACCAAAGTTTGTTGGTTTAATGAACCAAAGTTGGTTCCTGGACAAGCTCATGAGAAAATGGATAAAATATTCAGTGTTTGATCAAATTAACTCAATACTTAAAATTATGGTACATAAATACATTTTGGACATTCATTCTGTGACAGCTATAGTGACAATTACTGCAGTCACCTTGACTCGTTCCATTCAAACTGCCCAAACTGTCAAGAGCTATTTCTAAACAATCTCTGAACAGCTACCTCAGACCCACATTGATTTCACACTCTTACAGTCCGGCGATGCCCTTAAGGCAACAGTGGACTGACTCAGCGAGCACCAACGAGCTCTTGGAGCAGTCAGACAAGTTAGTTGTGATGCTGGTTCCCATTCCGTGTGCACCACACCCACCCCATTTAACTGTGCGGATTCCTAAGAGGAAGTCCAGAACCTTCTCCATGGTGCCTTTCATACGAATTTGGACGCAGATATTACTAATCTCCAATGCTAACTGCAAATCCAACTTCATCCACCACAAATGGAAGCTCACGATATCACCTTAAGTCACCATCATGGTATGCCCACTGGCTGAACCTCCAGAGGTTGCAGCCTTCATAGTGGGGTCCTTATTACGACTGGAGCTCTCTTCTGTTGCTTTTTCTTACAGTCCTCAAGGCAGCCCCGTGCTGTTCCTCCGGGTGTTCCATGTCAAGGCCACAGGGACCTCCCTGCACGGAGCCCAATTCCCCTCCTCAATGTGTTGCACTCTTCCTCCTCATCCCCAATTTTGTAAAACAAAACAGGAGGAAATGTGGGGGACATTTTGGCCCCTAATGGAGCCCAGCAAGCAGGAAGTGTTTCCCCATATATCATAGGATAGGGCTGAAGTATGCAATCAGGAGCATTAAAATTCAATTGAGTTCAGAATTATTTCGAGTGACACCTAGAGCTCAATAAAAAAAGACTGAAAGAGGAACACACAGCCCACAGTCTTTGCCTAATATTGGGTTACAGCGTGGAGGACCGGATGGGTGCCATTGACCAGATGTAGGAGTTCAGGAGTCAGAGACCCTGTGAGATTTACAATGGGTACAGTGGTCACCGGAAGCCCCAGTGATCTTGGGGAAGGAATCCTAATGTGGGAGGGTGTGATGGGGCTGTGCAAACCTTGATGAGTTTTGAAATAAGCCATGGAACTTATCCCCATCCATCTACCTGGACTCCTATGGGCAACCTGATGACCAGTCTTGATGGGAAGGTTCTAGAACAGTATATTATAAGGGGTTACAAGTTCCCTTTTGGCAATTTGGACTACAGGGGAGTTGAGTTCAAAGGTCATTTTTGGATCCACCTCAGTGTATGACAACCCCGTTTGGGACAGAATGTGGATGAGAAAGCGTGCTTGCAATGTGTTTTGGTTTGTTGCCACTCTAGACAGACATACTGATTATTGGAACGCTATTCTCATTCCCAACTTAATCCTCCACATCTGGAGTAACAGTGAGGGTTTTCTGAGTTGGTGGTGTCAGCCTGAACTGGGCATGCATCAAAATAAAGATATATTTTAGGCCGTGAGTGGTCCCATTTGGTTGGATTAAGAATTATTATGGGAGTTACACCTTCAGTTTCAATCCGGAATTCCCAGTGTCCTGAGTACCCATGTATTTCATGTACTCCTAGGTGGTGTAGACATATTATCCATAGGACGGTGGTTTTTAGCTTAGTCATAGGCAGCTAAAGGTAAGCGATGGGTTCCACACGTGTGAAGCACTGCCAGGCTCAGCATGGCGCCTGCCCAACATGGCGTAGGACAGTTCTTCCCTTCAACACTGCTTTCTGCATTCTTCTTGAACTCACTGCTTCCACACGAGAGCCAACGTTCCCCCTATCAGCTGTAAAAACATCACTCTTGGGCCAGGGAGTTAGCTTAGTGACATAAGTGTTTGCCTGGCAAGCACAAGGTTGTTGAGTTCGATCCCAAGCACCAAAAAAAGAAACAAACAAAAAAAATCACTCTTCCTGCCCCGTCAAACTGAACAAAAACTCCAGGCTTCTTTGTCTTCCTGGAGGGGATCTTGCACTCTACTGCATCCCTCCCGTGCCCACAATAAAGGCCTTTTGCTTTTTTCCTTTCTTTCCTTTTGCTTTGCTACCATGCTGAGGAAAATACTCATCAGTAAGGAATCCAAGAATTATATAACAGAGAAAAAAAGCAACCCCTTTATGGGGTTCCCAGTCTGTTGGAGTTATGACCCAGAGAATGATAACAAATATAGGGTTCGCTTTCCCATTCTCTTCACAGTCCAGGAAGTTTATTTTTGTAATCCCATGGACACATTGGAATTCTAGTGAGTTAACTCCAATCTACCACTTCCAGTGCAACCCATAGTGAAAATAAAGACACTGACACATATTTATTGTTATGGGGGGGCCAAGGGGTCCTGAGTCCACTGCCACTGAAGGTTTATTAGAACAAAGACCCCAACCCACAGCCTAACACAGATATGATTAATTCGTGCAAAAGCGAGGGGCTTCAGGGTAACTGACTGTGAGAACAGAGGGAAATACATGAGCGCTGTGAGCTGTGCTATGTAGGAGGCCTGAAAGCACCTCTGCAATATTCAGAGACAAGAATATGCACAAAGACCAATCATCATAACACAATCCAGGTAGCATTTAGTGTTCAGGGGGCTGGTGCTTCCACTCCGATATGCAAACTTTACTGCTCTGGGAAATCATAGCCTCTTATCTTGAGGCTGGAACCCAGCTGATGGTCCTGGAATGGAGACTCTACATCCTGCTGGGCTCAACCATGATTTAATGGGGGTCACAAGGTGGGGCAACAGGGACTGACACCTAGCATCAGAGATTACACATCAGCACCTCAGCCAGCCCTATTTACATTGCTTGGAGCCAATTGAAGGGAAAAGGAAATGACTTAGCCAGCTCTGTACGCATCAGTACATGGAGACAGGACCGGGTTTAGCCAAAATGGAGGTAAATGCTGTGTGTTCAAGGAGAGTTGTCCAAGTGGTCCTCCACAACAAACACTGAGATCAACAGAAGATAAGGATCCAAGAACCAGGTAGAGTAACAGTACATTGAAATTATAACTTGGAAATACCGATCAAGGTCCCCAGTACAATATTTACACCAATGTAGAAGAGAGCGAAGGTGATTTTGTGGGGGACTTTCCAGTCCTCTGGGGATACATTAATTAACGGTAGGGGTCACCAAATAGAACATTGAAAGAGGTGTACCCAGTGGGTCCTGGTGAAGTCCTAACTTCTCAGAAGGCCATGGTGTTTGAATTTCTTGGTACTACTCTGTCAGTATTGATTTTCAGATTCTGTTCATTTGCTCTTCTTTTCCAGAGCTTTGAGGCTTATAGACAGTGTGGAGAATCCACTTAATTTTTAGTTTCTGGGTCATTTTTGCTGCAAAGGATGGTCCATTGTCACTGTCTATTGTCAGGAGTAGCCCATATCTGAGATTAATTTCTCGTATTAAGACTGCATATTTGAGAGGCCTTTTTGGTCTTTGTAGGAAATGCGTCTGGCCAATCCAGAATAAGTGAAAACAAGGACCAGCAAATACTTGTAGCCCTGGCACAGTCTAATTTCAGTAAAGTCCATTTGAAGATCTTCTAAGGGAGAAGTCCCATGTGTGTTGGATTCTAGGTGGAGGTTGAGGGTCTGTTGAGGCCTGGGTCCTTGCACAGATTTGACATCTCTTGCTAGTGGCTGTACGAATTGATGTCAATTTTGGAATATAATAATATCGCCCCAGAATATAGGCCATAGCAGTCTTTCCTCTATGGGTGATGTCACTGTGACGCTCACCCCAAGTGTAGGCCAGCTGTTTGGCAATGATCACTCGATCCTCTGGTAGGGCCCAGATGTCATTTGCATCCACATCAGCCCCTTGCTGCCTTGCCCATTGCATTTCTTCTTCAGTAGAATGGAGAGGACATTTGTGCAAGCTAGGAACAGTTTTTTGTGGAATCTCATGTAAAGCTTCTAAATTTTGGGCCAAATCATTGCCTTTCCAAGTTGTGGCCTCGGCGGCCATTTTAGTGGCCTCATTTGTTTTATGATTGCCAAGAATAAAAGTGTCTTTTACTTTCTGGTGTCCTTTGTGATGGACAATGGAAACCTTTTTAGGCTTCCAAATTGCAGTCAAAATTTGAGAAATTTCAAAGAAGCAACCCCCCATAATGAATTAGCACCATGTGCGGGCCACTGTGAGAGTAGGGACAGCATGACCCCAGCGTCTTCTGACACACAGGCTGGCCAACAAGAAGAACAAATCCCCACTCCCACCCTCCAAGCCCCATAAGTGACCGGCAGATCCAGAGAAACACAGGCTGCAATGATAGCTATTGAGGTGAAGTGTAAATTGATGCTTGTGGTGTTTTGGTATTTCACCGAGCTTGCAGGTCTAAAGCCAGTGGTCTGATTACCTGTTCAAAGGATAGCGGTACCCAGTGTGGCATCTAGGGGGATCTCCTACTGAGGGTGGTGGCCATCATTGATTCCCTATTGTCTTGTTTTGAATCTTATATCATTTTCATTGTTTTGTTGGATTGGGTTGTATTCTCTTTTGTTTTGTTTGATTTTGTTATATCTAATGGCACGAGCAGCTATTTCAAAGACAGTAAGATATATTATGATAGCCATTTTGGATTTACTATTGTCTTGTTTTGAAGTCCTTTAACACAGTCATTGTTTTGTTTTTATTGTTTCTATTTTGTTCTGCTTGATTTTCACTATGTCTGAAAGTACCTGCAGCTATTTTGAAGACAAGAGGCATTATGGTAACCATTGTTGATTTCATAATGTTTTGAAGTCCTGTATCACTTACAGTGGTTTGTTTTGATTGGTTTTATTCTGTTTTATTTTCCTTGGATTTAACCTCCTTAACATTAAAAAAAAGCCAGGCCTGCTGGCGCACACCTTTAATCCCAGCACTCGGGAGACTGAGGTAGGCAGAGCAGTGTGAGTTCGAGACTGGCTTGGGCTACAATGCAAGTGCAAGCCTGGCCTGAGCCACATAGTGTGACCCTGCCTCAAAAAAAAAACTAGGGCTGGGAGTTTGGCTCAGTGGTTTACGTGCCTGTCTGGCAGGCGGGAGGTTGTGAGTTTGATCCCTGGTGCCACAAAAAAATAAATAAAAATAAAATTAAAAAAAAATTTTAAACTTTTTTTAAAGTTGAGAAATTTCATCTTTGTCCTTGCTTTTCTTTTCTTTTCTTTTTTTTTTTTTTTTTTTTTTTTTTTTTTTTTTTTTTTTTTTTTTTTTTTTTTTTTTTTTTTTTTTTAGACAGAGTCCATTATACAGTTCCAGCTAGGCTTGAACTCAGTTTATAGCCGAGGCTGGTCTGGAACTCACAAGGATCCTCCTGCCTCAGTCTCCTGAGTGCTGGGATTACATGTGTGTGCTGACATGTCCAGCTCCTCCTTGTTCTTGATTTGTTTTCTTCAGCTGTCAGGAGTCCATGCTCCTTGTATAACATCCTGTGAACATAGACTGTAGTGAAGGCATACTGGGAATCTGTGTCAATATTTACCTTTTTGTGCTTTGCCCAGTTGAGGGCCTGAATGAGCACCCAGATGTCGGTCTGTTGAGGTGACCCATTTTGGGGAAGAGGTCCAGGTAGGTGTAGTCAGCATCTGCTAATGGCTCCATTTGAAGGTCAAGTCAGCTAGCAGAGAACTCATCTGTCAATGTAGAACAATTGTGATCAGGCTGTCTGAGCTCTGGGGGCAAATAAATGGCTGGATTTAGAGCCTTTACTGACTGGAAGGTGAGTTGGAGATTTATGACAAGGAATCCTCGATACTGGATGATGGGGCTGTTCAAAAGCCACCAATATCTCTGACTGTTGAGAAACTCCAGATATCATGTGACACCTGGAGAGTCAGGTTTTGTACCAAAGTCTATTTGTCTGCCTCCTGAACCAGAAAGGCAGTTGCTGCTGCAAGAGCATGAAAACACAGAGACCATTCTTTGTATACTGAGTCTAATATCTTAGATAGGTAGGTGACTTCTCTTTCCTAGGGTCCCACTGTTTGAGTTAGGACTCCCGGGGTACCATGTTGTCTCTTGTCCACAAACGGGTTAAAGGGGCAAGTCATATCTTGGATTCCTAAAGTTGGAGCTGAGATCAAAGCTCTTTTTATTTGTTTAAATGATCAATTTCTTCCAAAGTTCGATATATTACATCCCTTTCAGTCATGAGTTTTTCCACATGTCATGAAGTTGTCTGGCTTTCTCAGAAGGTATCCAAATTTGGCAGGACTCACCTGCCCCTAAAAACTCTCTGAGTTCCCTTTTGCAGTCAGACCACAGGATGGAGCAACTAACTTCCTTTTTTCCTTGGCCGAGGTGTCGGAGCATTTTTTCTAAATTAAACCTGAAATAACTGACTTTCTGCTTACAGATTTGAGCCATTTTCCAAGAGACTTTGTACCCAGTGTCACAGAAGTGTTGGAGGAGGGCCTGTGTCCCCCTCTCACAGTCCTCTTTAGGGGGCTTCCCATTAGGACATCATCAACACACTGCAGAAGGGCACAGTGCAATCCGCCATGGGGGAACTTGGGTAGATCAGCCGCCAAGGCCTCCCTGAGCACCTGGGGGAATTCTTTAATCTCTGAGGGAGGCTCGTCCATGGGAGTTTTCCCTTCCATCCTGTGTCAGGTTCTTCCCATTCAAAGGCAAAAAGAAGCTGACTGCCAGGAGCTATTCACAGGCAGAAGAAAACATCCCTTACATCCAGGAAGGTGAACCAGGCAACACTGGGAGGGAGCAGGCCAGGAGTGTGTACAGTTTGGGGACCGTTGGATGTAAAGTGTTAGTGACTGCATAAACAGCTTGGAGATCTTTGACTGGTCAATTGTCCCTATTAGGCTTTTTAACTGGCAGCAATGGAGTGTTCCAGGGTAACTGGTGGTCTACTAGAATCCTAGCTTGTTTCAGTCAGGAAATGTGGGATTGAATCCCAAGGCCTGCCTCTCGGTCCATGGGATACTCTTTGATAGTGATGAGAACAGCTCCCGGATGAAGTCCAATCATTGAACAGATATGGCTAATGGTTAGCCCTAGAGGCAAGTTTTCTGCCCAGACATCTGGAAACATGGTTTTTAGAAGCTCGGGTCTACAGTGTCTGGGCATTTCTGTCTGACTGAGTCACCACTTTTGTTCTCGGGACTTGGGCAGAGTCGATTCAAGTCTGAAGTTGGGGAATCATAGGTACACAGAAACAGGGGAGGCCATACTTTGGATACTGAATCTAATGTCTTAGATAGGCCCAGCAAGAGAACAGGACCTCCAGGCATGTATGAAAATTTGTGTTTGATGATATGTCCTCCAAACTCACAGGATCCACTTTGGTAAACACCTCTTCTCCATTCCTAGGATTTGTTGAGAAGTCAAAGGGGCAACAAGTTGGGTGGCTATGGAATATTTGGTCCTGCTGTCTACCATAAAAGTCATTGGTTTTCTCCTGATCTTCATTGTGACCATGGACTCTTGGGGGCCCAGCTGTGTTGAGCCTGGTCTGTCCTATTCATTGCCAGTGAGAGTAGGTCTTCACGTGATAGATAGCAAGTTTAGTTCCGTGGAAACCTTCTGGTCTTTCAGCTGGGGGTGGGAGGCATTTGTCTTTCCAGTGCTGGAATTGACTGCATCACACAATTCGGTTTGGGGTTATAGTGTAGGGACAACTGCCTGTTTTGAACTGAGGTCCCTGTGAGACTTTGTGCATCTGGTTCCAGTAATGGTATTGATTTCTTAGGAACCCCTTGGGGAGTGACTTTCCTGTGATTGCAGTCAAGAGGGCGGTCTGTATTACGCTTAGGTCCTCTTTTTTCCTCTTTGTCTTGGTTCATAAAGATCTTTTAAGCTGTTAGGAGCAGCTGAGAGGCATCACGCCAGCAAATCCTTTGATCTTTTGAATTTTCCTCCAAATGTCAGAGGCACACTGGGACACAAAAACTGAATTCACCATCTGCTGATTTTTAAGAGGCTCAGGATCAAATGGGGAGTAAGTCCAGCAGGCTTCACACAGTCTCTCATAAACTTTTGTAGGACTTTCATTGGGTTCTTGAGTAACTTCTGTAATTTTGGACTTACTTATGGACGTTTCCCCCCTGCTATTATCCCCACCAGGAAGATATTCTGTTAAAGCATTACAGCTTCTGCTGTGTTAAAGTCCCAACTTTGGGGTAGCAGGAAAGACAGTGTTTATCCAGGTGTCAGGATCAGCAGCAGCATCTGGAACTCTAGTCCTTAGCAAAGCTCACCCTCTGTTGAAAATGCAAGCCCACTCCTCAGTTCTAAAGAGGATCAGGAGGATATGTCAGCAGTCATCGCTAGTCAGCTGATGTATGTGGAAGATCAAGATCAGGAGATCAATCATGCTTTGGGGGCTTTACTGAATATGAGGGTGTATCGTGTTTTCAGTTGAGGAGATCAGTGGAGCTAAAAGGTTGACAGTATAAAGCAGATGCTTCATTTGTTCCCTCTGTACCAAGATATCCTCAAAGGGGCCTTTGGAAGGGTGATGAGTGGAGTTGGTGACCAATGGGACTCGGTGTGTGTAGGTGGCTCTTGAGGCATTGATGTTGCAGTTGGTGTGAACTGAGCGATAGAATCAGGCAGTGCAGCTGGCAGCTGCTCACGAGCTGTGGTTGCCTGTAGGGGCAATAGTGGAGGGTCTGGCAAATCTGGATGGCTACCTGTGTTCGGAGACAGAAAGTCTTCATTAGGATCACTGGGTAGAATGGGGTAAATCTTTTTGGTTTTAGTCTTTGGGCCTTTCTTTATAGGGAACCTCTGGTCTGGCTGATCAGCTTTGATCACTAGGAGAGTTCCCTTTTCCTGACAAGCATAGGCCCGGAGCCATAACAGGGGATTCTTACACAGCTCTGGCAATGAATTGATACAAGGAAATTGATCAGGATGCCTTTTAGGTGAATGCTTGGTCACTGTCTCAGACTGGGCAGATGATTTCTATGTTCAGGGTTCCCTCTGGTGGTCAAATGGGGAATAAGTGTGGGCCGTGCATTTCACAGAAAGTACCTGAGCAGCTGAGGTTTCCTTTTCACCCCCATAGTCCTCTGAGAAGCCTTTCTTGAAGTTTTCAACTTTGCAGTCTAAAACAGTAGGCTTACTCTGACTTGCACCCAGACTGACTCCCTATGCTGTGTGTGCTGTGCCTTGAATGGTGTCACAACAGACGAAGGCTGGGTGCCCCTCCCAAAGGAGAGACCACTCAGGAACCCACCTGGCTGTTGTCTCTCACCAATGTTGAGACGCTCAGGACCAAGGAAGAATGTCAGCAGATTCTCAGTTATGTCTGTTCAGGTCTCTGAAGAGAACTTGTGAAGCACAGCTTAGTCAGACAGGTCCATGGAACTGCAGGTTAAGGCCCATTCAAGCTCTGTAAATGTGAGCTCCACCCCGGAGTGGAGGGGCTCATGCAGCACAGACAGAATGACCCATTGCTCATGTCCTCTGTTCACACTTGGTCCACACATCCACGCACAGGCACACAGAGGTTACACATTCCAGCCTCCCAATCGCGAGGGCAAAATTTAACTGAAACTGAAACAGATGAGAGCAGTGAGGGATGGTCAGTTCAACCTTCATCCCCCCCGTGGACAGCAATTGACAAGTGAACTGAGGGAGAACCCAGGCAACCCTACCTTATTTCAGGGAATGAACTGGTCCTGTTCCACCTCCTCCTGTTGGTCCAGTGAGGTTTCTACTGTCGCACAGGGGCTCCTGCTCCTTTACCACTGAGGAGACACAGAAAAGACCTGGAGGCTGCGCCTTTTCATCTCAGATTGGAGTGTGAGTCCTGGCAGACCAGCAAGCCTCTACTGCTGACTCAAAGGGGTCATCACTGTGTTTTCCCTGTCAAAGAACAAAGAATTATGCAGGAAAAAAGCCTGAACCAAAAGGAAAATGCTCCACAGAGGAGTTTGGAAGACAGCAACTCATTAGGATAGTAGGCTGGTGAGAACCAGTTCCAATACACCAGCCCCGAGTCAGCTTAGACTTTAGTTTAAATACACTTTGCAAGCAGAAAGTACAAGGCTGATAGAAGGTTATTACATGATTCATTACATTAATTAAGTCCTATGATGTCAAGCAGGCTATGTGACAGACAGCATGGGCATAGCCGCAGGTCACTGATTGATGTGTTTAGACTTCTGCTGTAAAATGCCTGTAACTTTGCCATTCTATAACTTTGCACTTACACCTGGGTGTTCACACCCATTTTTCACATGAATTGCAGAGTGATTCTGTGCAGTCACAGCAATATAACCTCATATGGCATCGTACCAGTATCACCACCCACTTTCCTACTGCACAGCTGAAGCTAACCGACTCTCAGGACTTCATTCTGCCAGCGCGAAGGCTGAGTCTGACACCGCCCTGGGCCTCGGGTTGGGAAACCTCCTCCCTCCGCGGGCTCCATGGTGTGCTCTTCAGGTAGGCTCACTGGCATGTGAGGGGTCACTGAGTTGGGGCGTGCTCACGCTCCACTTGGGGTCCTCAGTGCTCTGCAATCACACTCGCACGCTGGCCGGGGAATCCGCAGGAGATGGCAGCAACTGGCATGGAAATGCTCAGCTCTGTCCTCTCGGGCAGGGACCCGAGGAGACCACAGGGAGTCTGCGTGCACTTGCTGGGGTCCCCAGTCCCTACTGCTCAGGGTGCGGGTGGAGCCCTTTGTCCTTAGTGAGGACTGGCCCTGTCCACCTGTTGGTCTCTATAGGGAGGCTTTAAAATCAGCAAGAGACTTATAATCAATAGTGATATAACAATAACACAGGACTCAACAGTAGCTCAGTGCAAAGGCCCTGGATTTCATCCTTTTGCCTGAAAATAAAATAAATTACAAATAAAAACCTACCTTCCTCCCACCCCCTCCAACTCAAAGATATGAGCTTCCTTTCCATTCTCCAGGACAGGGCCTCACTATGCGATTCAGGCTACCCTCAAACTCTCAGCGATCCTCCTGCCTGAGCCTCCAGAGAGCTGGGATCATAGGCCTGCAGCAACATGCTAACTCTCCCCTACCGCTCCTTACCCTCAGGTGCTCTGTGAGATGGGAGCTCAGAACATGTTCTCGGAAGCGCATTGCTAGGAGTAAAAGCACAGAGCATAGGGTTGCATGCCTGTCAGTTCTGCTGCTTGGAAGGCTGAGGCAGGAAGATTGCAAGTTTGAGGCCAGACTAAGCATCTTACTGAGTGGTTCAAGATAGAACGAAAAAGTGGAGGATGTAGCTCAGTGATAAAACACCTGCCTAGCACGTACAAGGCTCTGGGTTCCACTCCCTAGGACTGCAAATAAAAGAAAGAAAGAAAGAAGAAAGAATAAAAGAAAGAAAGAAACAAACAAACATTCCTGGGCCAAGAATGTAGCTCAGTGGCACAGTGCCTACTTGGCAAGTGCAAGGCCCTGAGATGAATTCCTGGTACAAAAAAAAAAAAAAAAAAAAAAAAAAAAAAAAAAAAAAAAAAAAAAAAAAAAAAAAAAAAAAAAAAAAAAAAGGACAGAAAGCAAAAAGTCAACACACATCTTTGTTGTCAATTTTTTCTCCACAGAGGGTGTAGTGTTACCAGGGTGGGGCAGGGGGCACCACTACTCCTTCCAGATTCTTAGTATCCTGAACAAAGAATTGGACAGGACAACAGAAAAAGCAGCAGGAGTTTACATTTATTGCAGATGAGAAAGAAACTACAAGCCAAAGCCAGGTGTGGTGAAGCACAACTGTAATTCAGCACTTTGGAGGCTGAGGCAAGACGATCACCCTGGCCAGTCTGGGTTCCGTAGTGATTTGGTCTTTGGTATCCAAAGTTTCTGGATTGGCTTCTCCCTCACTCGAGGAAGACAGGTGGACTTTGTGCTATCAAAATTCGCTCAGCCTGCCAGCAGATCGAAAACGTCTTGTGGAAAGAGTCTCTTGGCCCCAGCCAGATGCAAATGAGAACTGAGAATACCGCTTTCTGATTGGCTCCAGATACAGTGCTCAGGGCCTGGGCGGGTGCTTGGGATCCTGTGTTCTGCGCATGTCCTCTGGGTTCTTAGGACTTTCAGAGGTTCTTCTTCCGGTTTGCCCCTGCCCTAATCTCCTGCCTCAGTGGCCCCAGCAATGTGCTGGAGCATCTTCTCAGGCATGCGAGTTTTTGCCAATTCCATAGGTGAACAATACTACCTTACGGTAGTTTTCATTGGGGTCCTCACACATTCTTTTCCTTTTCTTTTTCCTTTTCCTTTTCCTTTCCTTCTCTAGTCGTGGGCATCAGGCCCAGGCCCTCAGCCATGCCACGAATGCGCCCTACTCTTGAGCTGGCCCCACCTGCACTGGTGAGGTTTTTATCACAAGTGAGTGAGTGTGAACTCCTTTCCATAAAGTGAAGGACCACCTGTCTTTCTCTGTGAACTATCTGTTCTTTTGGGCCTTTAAAACAAATTCAGTTTTTGGTCCTTTTCTTTATTATTTCAAAAAGTCCTTTGTATATTAAGGAGACAAACACCTTGAGTATGACGTAAATTGTAAATAGCTTCTCTTGGAGATTGTCCCAACTTTTGCTTTGCTACAACATCATCCTTTTCTGTAATGGAAACTGAAACCAGAGGGAACAGACTGAGCTGCAGTCTACCCCTTTTTATTTATTTATTCAATATTATTTTTTATCTTTTTGAGATAGGGTCTCACTATGCAGATCAGACTGGCCTTGAACTCACTATGCAGCCCATGCTGAGCTCGAACTCAAAGTGATCCTTCTGCCTCAGTCTCTCAAGTGCTGGGATTACAGTCGCCTCCAGCTGTTTTGAAATTTTATTTTATTTTATTTTTTGTGACAGGGTCTTGCTAAGTCACTGAGGTGCCCAGTCTTCCAGAGTTCTGGAATGACAAGCGTGCACCATCACATCTGGATGACATCATTATTTCTTAAGCAATTTCTGAAAGTTTCAGTAGATTTATAAATTTTATTGTATTATTCTTGGGTTTCCTCTAGCTTGGTTTTTTTTTTTTTTTTTTTTTTTTTTTTTTTTTTTTTTTTTTTTTTTTTTTTTTTTTTTTTTTTTTTTTTTTTTTTTTTTTTTTTTTTTTTTTTTTTTTTTTTTTTTTTTTTTTTTTTTTTTTTTGAGATATGGTCTCGCTATGTAGTTGAGGCTGGCCCTGAGCTCACTATATACCCAGTCTGGCCTCAAACTTGTGGCAATCCTCCTGCCCCAGCCTCCCCAGTGCTGGGATTACTGGTGTGCACTGCCATGACCAGCTCATCCAGCATTTTATTATGAATCATTTCAAACCCACAGAAAACCCAAAGAAATTAGACAGTGCCCACCCAGATTCTACCACAATCATTGTACCATCACTGGTTTACCCATCCTAACTCATCTCCCTTTCCCATGCCTTTCAAAGTCCACCACAGGGGTAGTGCGCTGTCCAACTACTCGGCCTGGGCATGAACTGCAGTTCAATGATTATTAGTGGTTCTTTTTGCTGTTGCTATAAATTTTCAATATTTAGATTTTTTCCACTCCCAAGATGGAAAGCAAGCTGGGCGTGGGGGTGCACGCCTCTGATCCAAGCACTTGGAAGGCTCAGGCCTGATGCTCAGCGTGAGTTTGAGGCCAGCGCGGGCTACACAGCCAGCCCCTGTCTCAGAAACCAAAAACCCAAACCAAAAACTCAAAAGATAGAATTCCCTTTCCCTTTCTCCATGGGGAGTGCTGATTCGTTTGAAATTTATGTTGAGCATGATGGAAGGAAGGAAGGAATACAATTCTTACATAGAGTGAGGGGCTCCATTCTAAAATTATTTTTATTGAGACATAAGATTCACCCCCTTTGTTTTTATTTTATTGATTGATTGATTGATTGATTGTCTTTTAGAGACAGGGTCTCACTATGCAGTTCAGGCTGCCCTTGAGCTCACTTTGTAGCCCAGGCTGGTCTTGAACTTGCAACAATCCTCCTGCCTCAGCCTCCCGAGTGCTGGGAATACAGGCATGCACCACCACACCCAGTGCAAAGTTTATCCCTTTAATGTGTGCAGTTCAGGGGTCTTCAGCACACTCACTAAGCCATGCAACCAGTACAACTTTTTTTAATTAAAAAATGTCACCAGGTGGCAGTGTGTCTATTCACAGTACATATGAAGAACTCCATCTTTCTGCTGGAGCAGTCAGGTCACCCTGGCATCCAGTGTCCAGTGTCCCACTGGCTTGCTCATCTACTACACCGTCGTGAGACCTTCTGGACCCATCTTCACTAAGTCGTGCAGCGTTTAATGAAAGGGAGAAGTTTGGATGTGCTTCTGGAAGACACAAGGCGGACTCCCCAGCGACTGTGCACAAACCACTTGGGCAGGAAGAAAGGCAGCAGGAAGCTCTGGGCAGAAGAGAGGCAGAGTCAGCCCAGCCTCCCCTTCCGCCTCCGCACCCCGCACCCCGCACCCCGGCCTGAGCAGGGAGCGCCCGCCCGAGAGGCACCTGCACCGCGTGCCCCAGGCAGCCTGAGACATGGGAGGAGAGGCCCAGCGTGTCCAGCGCCTCGCACGCGAACTCGTCGGCGTCCTTCATGAGCAGCCCGGTCTGCGGGTTGTCGACCAAGTTTGTTGATACAAACACGGGGCTCACGGTCTACAGGACAAGAGGGAGGGGGTCCAAGAAACAATGCTGTCCCTCTGTCCCGAGCCCCACTCACCCACCCTGTCTAAGTGGGTCTCCAAGACCCCCAAGCCTATTTGCTAGACAGATGTGGACCTGCCCTACGCCCAGACCCCAAGACCCAGGCCCCACCCTGAGGCCTAAACCCTGGCCCCAGATGTAGACCTGCCCTCGGCCTGGACTCCGCCCCGAGACCTAGACCACGCCCCCGAGATCTAGATCCCGCCCATGAGAAACAAACTCCGCCCCTCAGACTTGGACCCCGTCCTCTGAAACCTAGTCCTCGCCTCCGCCAAAGGTAAGACCACAACCCATGTGACCACAACCCCACAGATCCCCACTAGGCCACGGAGCTCCGAGTCGCGGATCTCTGAGCCTGCTTGTCCCGCCCTCTCCTCCAGAGCTGCTACCCAGCCGCGGCCCTTCCAGCCCTCCACCCGCCCCCAGTCGGGCACCTGGACCGTGACACCCTGAGGAAAGTACTCTGCACACACCGCCTCCGAGAAGATTCGCACAAAGGCCTGCGGAGGGAGAGAGGAGGACCCAGGAGCGCCAGCCTGGGCCCCAGAGGGCACCCCCACCCCGGGTCCCCACCCCCACCCCACCCAGCACTTTCCCACCACAATCTCCCGCCAGGACACAGGGTGCAGGGAGGACTCGGGGTGGGAGGGCGCCCCGCCCAGGGTCTGGGAGCCCGGGTACCTTAGTGGCTGAGTACAAGGCAAAAAGAGGGCAGCTAAAGGAGTCAGCCGCAGAAGACACGTTGATGATGACACCTTTGCCCCTGGAGGAGGGGACCGTGTTGGTAGGGGTCGCTGTCTCGCAGGAAAAGGGGGAGGGGTGACTGTCCCCACCCTTGGCCTGAGCCCTGCTCTCAAAGGGCTGGGGAGCGTGGGGTTGGAGTCTGGCACCTGCCACGTGCCCACAATCCCAGCGGTCCCGAGGCTGAGGCAGGAGGGTGAAGAGCTCCAGGTCAGCCTGGGCTGACGACTTGGAAACGAGGAGGGCTAGAGAATGGGGAGCCTGGGGGCCGGGGCCGCGGAGTCAGCGTGATGACCGCGAGCGCTCTCACCTGCGGACCATCTGGGGCAGGACGATCCGGACCATCTGGCGGGCAGAGCAGGCGCCCATGTCTCCCTGGCCTCCTCATTCCGGCGCCGACCCCGCCACCCTGAGGGGCTGACCCGGGCACCCTCGCCCGGCAGGATGGAGCCCCTGCGGCTGGTGGCATTCGCGCTGCCCCTGGACCCGGCCCTGCCGGCCCGACTGACCTGTGCCACGGACATCGCGTTGCAGTTGATAATATCTGCTACGCTCTGGGGATGAAAAGGGAACCATCACTGCCTCCCTCCCCAAGGCTCCTCACACTTCCCACATTTTCTTACATCCTAGCTTAATCTTTCTTTTTCTTTCTTTCTTTCTTTGCCACAAGGTCTTACTATGTAGTCCAGGCCTGCCTTGAACTCACTATGTAGCCCAGGCTGGCTTTAAACTTGTCAAGATCGTGCTGCCTCAGGCTCCACAGTACTGGGATTACAGGTGTGTGCAACCACGTCTGGCTATTTTTCTTAGTTTTAGAATTCTGAATGCCTTGTAAAAAAATTCTTCCTACTAGAATAAAAACACTCCCATCCTTCAACCTCTCAACTTGTAGCAGTGGGCTCCTCTCTAAGATCCTCACACACAATGATGCTCAAAGTTATTTGTTACTAGGCTTGTGAGGTGCTGCCTGCTTGTAATCCCAGCAGCTTGGGAGGCTGAGGCAGGAGGATTGCAAGTTTGAGGCCAGGCTGGGTAACATAGCTGTTCTAGTGAGACCTTGTCTCAAGATGAAAAGGGCTGGGGATACAGCTCAGTGGTAGTGCACCCCAGAATTCAATCTGCAGTACCATGAAAAGAAAAATAAGTATAACATACACACAGCAAAATGATCTAATATTTACTATAAAAAATAAACAGATGCCATCGTGGTGCTGCACACCTCGAATTCCAGCCCTCAGGAGACTGAGGCAGGAGGATCCCCATGAGTTCAAGCCCAGCCTCTACTACATAGTGAGAATCTGTCTCAAAGAATCACGAAATACTAATAATAACAATAATAGCAAGGAGAGAGAGAGAGAATGAAAGAGAGAGGCAACCCACTTACTTTCTGGGTCCCCTTCTGTTTCCTAGACGAAAGGTTTTCTTTCTTTTATTAAATTCTTCCTACTTCTAAAAAACAAAGGAAGAAAGAAAGAAAGAAAAGAAAAGAAAAGAAAAGAAAAGAGCAGAACTGATTCTTTAGACTCTGCCCTTATGAAGAAATGAAATACTGACCTATGCTGGGTGACCGCGTCCTGACCCTAACACAGCTGGGATCACTCACCAGGTGACTTAGGGAAGTGGCCCCTTAGAGTCCTCACCCTTTCACAGTGGCGGCTCCTGGCTTAGTGTTTCTCAGACTTCTCCCCACTATGGGTGACAGGGCACCGGGGTTCACGGCTAAAATTTTCCACCATGGGAATTAGGTGTGCTTATTACCCAGTCGAGCATGGATGGGCGTTGAGGTTGTATCCACGCTGACACTGCCACAAATAATTCCCTAGGCACTGTCGGGGCTGTTGGAGGCCGCAAGCTCTCGTGTACAATACAAGGGAAAGGAAGGATCATGTGGTAGCCTGTTCCACTGCGTGTGTGTGTGGTGTGTGTGTGTTACTGGAGATTCAACTCAGGGTCTTGACACTGAGTTACAACACCAGCCTACTTTTTTTTTAATTCTGAAAAGCTACTGATTAAGCTACTAAGTTCCCCTGTGTGGACTCAAACTTATGATTCTCTTGCCTCAGCCTCCCAGAGTGCTGGGATAAGAGGCATGGGCCACCTCAGCCAGATAAATCTAAAACCTGTGCCCAGGCGTGGCAGCACACATCTATTAATCCAGCCCCCAGGATGCTGAAGCAGAGGGATGACCTGGAGTTCAACCTGGGCTACATAGGATGATCCTGTCACAAAAAAATAAAGAAAATAAAAAATAAATAAATAAAGCTTTTATACATTAAAGGATACTACCAACAGAGAGAAAGCTAACCCTCTCAAATAGTATAAAATATTTGTAAATCACGTATCTCATAAAGGAATGAATTCCTAGATATATAAGGAACTCTCCAATAACTCTCAAACAATGAGTCACAGAAGAAATGACACAGAAATTAAAAGACACTTTGAGAACTACAAAAATAAAATGAACACACCACATAGCAAAACTTATGGGACTCAGAAAAAGTCCTGCGAGGGAGGAAATGTACAGCCAAAGCTGTAAGGGCCACATTAAACAAGAAGTAAGGTCAAAAATCGGCAGCTCAACAACTAATGGAGATAAGAAGACAAATTAAACCTGAAGTCAATACAAGATCATGAAAAGAAAAAAGAAACTAGCAAATTAACAGAGACATTTGATGAAACAAAAATAAAATGGTTCTTTCACAAAAAGAAAAGTCTGAAATTAGTAAAACCAGAAATGTAAGTGAAAAAACCAGGTGTGGTGGTGCAAGTTTGGGATCCTAGCACCAGGGAGACTGAGGCAGGAGGATCTTTGTGCGTTTGAGGCCACTCTGAACTATATAGCAAGAGTGTCAAAAAAAAAAAAGGAAGGAAGGAAGGAAGGAAGGAAGGAAGGAAGGAAGGAAGGAAGGAAGAAAAGAAAAGGAAGCAAAAGAAAAGAAAACAAACTCCTCACCCAGCACCACAAAACACAAATCAAGTCTGATGCATTGCTGAGCACCAGCCAAGGAGTCACCAGAGGGAATTAAGGCAATTTCATTTAGATGACTACAAACAAAATGTAATCAACGAGGTGAAAGATGTGTACAGCTAAAAACCAGAACACGTTGCTCAAAGATGCTGGAGAAGACCGGACTAGATGGCAAGACACCCAGGGTTCCTGGGTCGGGAGACTTCCTATTGTTAAGATGCCAGCTGTGCCCACTGAGCTGCGGGTTCAATACAGTCGCTAGCAAAATGCAAAGCACCCAGAATAGACAGACTCAACTCGAAAGAGAAGAATAAGTTTGGAGAACTCAGGCCAGCTGATTTCAAAGTTGACTAGGAAGCAGCCAGACTTGGTGACTCAACCTGGTAAGCAGGGAGGCTGAGGCAGGAGGACTGCAGGTTCAAGACGAGCCTGAGAATTTAGCGACTTAGAAACCCCGTCTCAAAATTTTAAAAAAGGACTGGGGTTGTAGCTTAGAACAAAGGCATTGGGTGCAATCCCCAGTAACACACACACACACACACACACACACACACACA
>RJWM01033014.1:0-20947 GCA_004363535.1 Dasyprocta punctata | reverse complement strand
ACTAAATTTAAATGTTAAATAGGTCATGTCGTCATTTTTCTAAAATCACACATTTAGTGAATTGTTACTGTTGATTTTATATCAAACCAAAGTTTAGACCTGAAAGCAAAGGGACTTAGCTCAGAGTGCATTTTGCTTAGCAACCAGTTTGTTGTCTACTGTTTTGCTACTGAATGCACGTACTCATGCCTCAGAAGTGTATCTGCAGCCAGCTGGACTCAACTGGACAATACTTCATTCACCTAATTTCCAGACTAGTCAGGCAAAGACATCAACTCATTGTATTTAGTCATGAGGAAATTTATTTGTAAATTTCAAGTAGTAGCACACTGATCTCAAAAGCCCCTGAACTATGAGAAATTCTCTTCTAAGTCAGTAATGTGAAGTCCTTGCAATTCAGAAATGCTTCACTTTTTTTTTCTCTTAATGCTTGCAAGTACTATATTGTTTCAAAAACATAGCTTCGAAAATCTTGGAAAAAAAATAAATAGCTCTTAATGGAAAAAAAATTGGAACTCTAACTTTAGAATTATTTCAATGAAAATTCAGAAAGTTTGATTTGTATTCAGACTTTTATTATCAACCTTGATTTTCACATAGTTATCTTCACTTTTAGAAAACAACAGTTTTGTTGGCACGTGAAGCTGCGGTTTCCTCAAAGTCAAGCTGAGTACATAGAAAAGCGGTATAGTATCACCACTGTCTATTTACAACTGATTGTTTTTATTTTAAAGCTCTATAATTAAAATAAACATAACTAAGTGTATGTCAGTGGTACAATGAAAAAGTTGCAATAATAGTCACACAAGGAAAACTAAACTGTGCTGAAAATAAATGAACTACGGCTTTGCTTGTGAATGACTCATAGAAATAATAAGAAAAGAAATTAAAAATAAAAGCATACAGTATGACTGTTTTTAAATATGAAAAGAAAGAAAGAAAAATAAACCTCCCAAACATAAATAGTGTTCTTCTTAGACACACCTACAAAAGAGGGAGAACGCTAAGGGAAATGATTAACAGAAAAATCTTGACAGTAATTATTTGAGCAGGGTAGTACATATTAAGGAGAGGGATACAAGAAAAGTAGTTCTGTAGAAAATGAAAAATTACCCGAAGTCTATTCAGAAGTTACTACTGTTAACATTACAGTGTATTCCTTGGAAAATACATTATTTTATATATATGCTCATCATTGGAGTTCATTTGTGTAAAGTTTGTTGTCCTCATATTAGGAACATTATCAAGTGTTATTTAAAAAGTTTAACAACTGTGCTATTTGAGTCCTCCAGTTGGGAAGAATCTGAAGTTCCTATTCAATACATTAGCATAAAGTATATTCACATTATAGGAACCATCCTGTTTTGGTAATTGCCCCATGAGTTTCAGTGAAGAACTTCATTTACTGAAGTTGATACCAGACTAGAAACAAAAGAATTAGTTTCCAGACAGGACTGTGTAGCCAATAGTATAAACTCATGTGTATAAATGATTGAGGAAAGTTATTTTTAAATTGTCTTTATTTATATAGCCTTAAATATATTAAAACACTATGCATGTATACAACAAAGTTAAAAAACTTTAAAATACTTTGCTTCCAGGGAAATTAGTATTAACTCTTTAACCTGGTATTATGATTTAGAATGAATAAACTTGAACACACTAAAATTAGCATCATCTGAAACCTTTCTTCAGATTTTTTTTGTTTTTGTTTTTACGAGCTTCAAATACATTTCATCATGTCCTCTTCATATTTGAGCACAGGTGTGTGTGTTAAAAGAGACTTCATATTTTTTATAGTTGATTTATATATAACTTTTCAGAGTGTTTTTTAAGATCCTGTTAATTGCACCTAAAAAGTCTTTTTGAGCTTTTTTCCCCATGTAATTTTTGCTTGAAAGGATGTTATAGTTTGCCAAGAGTAAAGTAAAAGACGCTTGTTCAGTTATTTAAATCAAAAAAGCCACATTTAATAATTCTAAGTTAATACCTTTAGTAGCACAGTATAAATAATTATCTTTTTTCTTTGTTGGAAAGAGTGCCAGATGATAAAACTATTAATGAAATTCTAAAACCTTACATTGATCCTGAAAAGTCTGATCCTGTAATTCGTCAAAGGTATGTTTCAAAACTCTTATAACTATCTGAAGTTCCAATTAAAATGTTAAATATTTTTAGGTACATATTTATTATGGAAAGCAGTGCTAATTCATTTAATCATCACAGTAACAGTATGGTAAACTATTATGATACCCATGTTACAGATGTGGAAACTGACCTTTAAAAGTAGTTAAATAACCTTATATAACTAATAAAAAAGCTGGAATTCAAACCCAAGCAGTCCAGAGTCAAAGTCTGCCCTCTTAACCCTTAAACTAAACTGCCTTTCAAGTTGAAATAAAAAGTGGAAAGTAAGACTTTCCAAGTAGCTGTTAAAGACAGGAAATCCTATTTCAGCCAAGTCTTCATAGAACTAAGTAAGGTACATTCTACCTCCTGTCCAGAAATACAGCATGGACAAAAGTGGTTAACATAGCATAGTGGAAAATTTCAGTCATGGGTATATGAATTAAAATAGCTAGCTCTGTCCCTTATTAACTGTTTAATCAAGAGTAATTACTTAACTTCCTGGCCTTTAATAGTTCTATGAGTGAAATGAGAATGACAGTACCTACTAGATAGAGTTGTTTTTGAAAGTTAAGAGAAATAGCACATTAAAAGGGCAGCAGATAGTAGGCAGTACTCAAAAAAGAGAAGTGTTATTGGAGTATGAGTGCTTCTAGACAGAAACCCAGTTGACTTTACTGTATTTTCACCAAATGGTACTTACTGGGGCTATCTATGAATGCTTGGTTTGGTTCCAGAGTAATCTGGTGTTTAAAATTTCAACTCTGTGGATTCTAAAATGTCTTATCCAGTTGTAGTTAAATCACATTTTGCAACATTTTATAAATGGTATTGCCTAGACTGATCCAACCCTTTGTCAAAAATCAAATTGTGCCTTTGGGACAGCTATGATAATTGAATTTCTTTCCTTCCAACTGATAATCTTGGTGTCAGTCATATACTTGGCAGTAAGACAAAATCCCAGTCACTAATTCGGATGCATTTTTTTAATAAATATGTAAAATAGCTGATTAATTTGCTGAAATTTTTTTGATTTAAAATGAGCAGAGAAAAGAAAGGTAATTCTTTTTCAGATCCTTGATTAGAAAATATCTTTACCTTTTTTCATATTGTTATGTAGATACATTTGTTTTATTGGTTGTTTATAAATGCTTACTCTTTGTAAGACTATCTTCAAATGTACTAAAAATCAATTTTGCTTCCTTCAATATAATTCTTTTATTTCAGGTTGAAAGCCTACATTCGCTCTCAGACCAGCATACAGATTTTAATGAAGGTTGAAAATATGCAGCAAAATTTAGTAAGGTAAAATTGGTTCCTTCCTCATTTCTTTAAATACTTTCTAACTTTATAATATAATTGAGTAGCTTCCTTAATTTAAATAGGTAGTCAGACTAATTGTCTAGCTGCCACACAAAACTTAAACTTACAAAAACAACCCTCAAATGAAAATTTTAAAATAATCACACTTATAAAAATAAATTTGGTTGAAAAAGTCGACCTAGTTAGAATATTTTAAAATATCACATAAAACTAAAAACGATTTCTGATTCCCATGTTACTTATTTCAGAAAATATTCTGTATGACTGAGTTCCAGTGTTCAAATTCATACCTTTGGAAATATGAAAACTGACCTTTTTTGTAATTGTTTTGTGGGTGTCCTGTCGTCCATTTTCCACCATCCCCCACTCCAGCCCTTACTGTTTCCTTTGTGTATATTTACCTGTTCTTAATTGCAAATAGTCGTCATAGGTACTATTTTAATCACTACATGAATGGTTTATTTTTTAAATTAGTAGGCACATATTTGAAACAGCAGATAGGTTTTTTTTTTTTTAGAATTAAATATCTGATACCTGTTTTAGTCCACTTTAGTGTTAGGGTTACCACAGTCACCTTACATATCTATTCTGTTATCCAGATAATTAAACTGGTTTACCAAAACTGAGAAACAATTTATATCCTTGTGGTGTAATTCCTTGGAACAAAAAACTTGCATGTTGGTTTTGTTGTTTGGTTAGTTGGTTTTGCTTGGTTGATTAGTTTTTATTTTGATTTGTTTCTTGTTTCCATTTTATTTCCTCTGTTAACTGAAATAGAAAATAAGCTGTTATTACCCTTTAAGTCAAGGCAATTGGGTTGTGTTTTAGAAAGAAATGTGCAGCTCTTTATGCCAGTCAAATTTTTAGCAGAATGTCCTCATCTTGCAAAACTCAAGGAAATCAAAATGTGATAAAAAGTAAACATAGGTTACTGAGTTTGTAGTACAGAACACACTTCTTGGACCCAGAAAACATTTATTTTTAAATAGAAATGTGTTGTAAACATTAAGTTAATATATATCAGCTACTTATGGCATCTAGCATGTAACAGATCACTCTCAATAAATTTGTATTCAAGTTTTTTGAGTTATATATATATCTATATCTATATGTGTGTATGTATATATATATATATATATATATATATATATATATATATATATGTATTATATGGGGGGTTTTGGGAGGTTTTGTTTGTTTGGTACTGGGGATTGAACTCACAACCTTGTGCCCGCCAGGCAGGTGCTTATGCCACTGAGCTAAATCCCCAGCCCTTTGAGTTATAATTAGAAAAACATTTACTAACATTTTACTGAGATGACTTAATGAGTATAAGAGGTTTTGTTTTGTTTTGTTTTCTTTTCTTTTGTTTTTTAAATCCTACCGATTACTTCCTTAGTAAATGGAGATCTGTTTAAAATAAAAAGCTCCACATAGCTGGCATTTGAGTGGTTTACACATCACTTCTTTTAAAAAATAATAGCTTCTTTCAGCCAAATAATTTCTTATATTTCTGGGAAGTACTCTAAATTTGTTACTAGCTGTATTCACAACAGGCTACTCATTACTAAGTTTGAGGGAGCAGATATCCAATCGTGTTGGTTTACAGTTCTTTTGACATAAATTGAATACTGAGAGAAAATGAAGTTTCAGAAGCTTACGTTGTCATCAAATGTTATTCCTGTACAAATGATTCCCAGTCTCTATGTAGATTTTCAGCCTTTCTCCCAAGTGCCAAACCCTTGTTTCTAGCTATCTTCATTTACACATTTCATTAAATATCGAGGTTAAAATACTAGATCTCCTATGCCACATACATTTCTTTCTCGTGTGTATGTATGAGTATGTTTTATATTAAATGGCATCTAGTAAACAATCAACAAAAAATGGTACTCGATCCCTGCTGTTCTTCTAGCACAGCAGCCTAAGGCCTTGGAACCAACTCTCTTTCATTTCTTCACTTCTCCCTTGCCACCCACCATTCCTTATATAACTGCCTTTCAGAATGAGTCTTCCATATATCTTCTCTTCTGCATTTTTTTTTTTGTTAGTACTCTTTGTCACACATAATGATGACATTCATCATGGAAAATTTGTACTTCTACATGATATACTTTAATTCTTCTGTTTTTCCTATCCCTCTCCCCTCCCTTCAGTCTTTTTCACCCTCTCCATTTGCAAAAATAGTTTTCAATTTTTTTCCTTCCAGTCTTTTTTTAAAAATCTTTCCCTTCTCCCTCCTCTCCTTGTCCCTTCCCTTGTCCCCTTCCCATTTGAACAAGTTCTTCCTACTTCCCAATATCTGTCCTCAATTTTTTTGCTCCTTGTCTACCTTTTGGGTTTCATACACAAGAGAAACAATGTGATGTTTGAACTTGTGTGATTTATTTCATTTAAAATTATAATCTCAATCAAGATGCATCCATTTACCTAAAAATGTCTTTCGAGTTAGTCCTTTAAGGCACAGTAGTACTCCATTGTATATAAATTTCACATTTTCTTTATCTGTATCATCTGTTGATGGGCATATAGGCTATTTCCAAGATTTAGCTATTATGAATTGTGCTGCTGCCAACATGAGTTTGTATACATCCCTTGTGATATGATGTCTTTTTTTGAGAAGATGCTTAGAAGGGGAATAGCTGGGTCAAATGGAATTTCTATTTTTAGCTTTTTGAGGAATCCCCATACTGATTTCCATAGTGCTTGTACTAGTTTACAGTCCCCATGACAACAAAGAGGGTTCCTTCGCTCCTTCCACCCCCTGCCACTTTTCTAGCAACTGTTACTGTTTGATTTCTTGTAAATAGCCATTACTTCTGGAGTAAGATGGAATCTCAGTGTCATTTTAATTTGTATTTCTCAAATGGCCAATGATGTTGAACATTTTTACATGTGTTTATTGGCCATTTGTACTTCTGAGAAGTGAAGTATAGCTACTCATTTTTTGATTCGGCCTTTAAATTGGGAGGAGGGGCTAATCTTTTTGAGTTCTTTATTCTAGATATTAGTCCTTTGAGGAGTATGTGGCAAAAATGTTTTCACATTCTGTAGGCTTTCTGTTTACTCTGTTGGTAGTTTCTTTTGTTGTGCAGAAGCTTTTTAATTTGTTGTAATCCCATTTGTTGATTCCTGGTATTATTTGATATGCACTGTCTTGATTACTTTTCTCTCATTGCTAAGACAAAATACTTGATGCCCAAAATGAAGGGAGGAAAGGAAGGTTTAGTTAGCTTACAATTTTTGGAGGTTTTAGTCCATAGTCAGCTGGCACCAAGGCAGGGTGGTGTGGCTAAGGGGCAGCCATGGAACAGAAACTGCAGAAACAGCTCCAAGCATACTTTTTTCTCCATTCTTTTCTTGGTTTTTGAGATAAAGTCTCACTAAATAGTCCAGACCAGCCTCAAATTCACTGTGCAGCTCAGGCTAGCCTCAGACTGTGGCAGTTATCCTGCCTCCCCAGTGCTGAGATTACAGGCATGCACCACCACACCTGGCTTTTTCTCCATTCTTATAGCTAGACTATTCTTTGCCACTGTATGTGGAGCCCACTCTTTTGCCCCAGATTGGATGCAATTTCCTTATCCTGTGAACCTCAGGATATGTTTACTGAGTGCCTACTTAGTTGTAGGTTTCTATCCTGACAATAACTAATGAAGTACAATAGCTGTTTCTCGTTATCCCCACCACACTGCAGGGTTCATGCCTGTGAACTGTTGTTAACTAGCAGACTACCTATCCATGATAGACAATAAATATTTAAGGAATCAAATGAATACTAAATGCCAGGTACTATGTTAACAATGTTTATATAAGCAATAATTCCAATAAAGTGTATAATATATCTCTATGAGATAGGAATCTTATTACTTACATAAAGAAACTAAGGTGCATTTACAAACCATCATTTGAAATTAGGTCTGTTTATCAACAAAGTTCATGGTTTTTCTTCTAATTGGTCTTTCATAGGTCATAAGCCTAATTCCTGGGAAGTATGTTATTTCCCTACTAGAAATGCTAAATTACTTTGGGAGTATAAAATTGCCGGTACTAGTTTAGCAAGTTATACTTTAATAACATTTTTACCTATTTGATCTTTGCAACTCTGAATACATTTTCTGCCATTGTGCTGATGAAGAAAACCAAGTCAACTTGAGAAATCATGTTTCATAAAGACCAGTGATAAGACTAGAACCCAAATCTTCTGGATTTAAAAGTAACTGAACTTATCAGTAAAGATCAGAAAAGGCTCCACAGCACTAACATCTGAAACAAGTCAGAACTTGAAAATCCCTTGTTAAAATGTTTCTATGTGTATTTAATTGGTCATTTCATTACTGTATCCACAGTTTTCACGTCCTGGTTAGGCTGGCATCGTTTGCCAGAGCAGTTCTGAGCTATTGAGTTTTGTAAATTAAGGTATAGGTTTGTACTGGTGAACCTGTGACATATACTTCATATTTAGTACATGTAATCCTCATTCACATAGGTACGTAAAAACACCAACATACAGCCATTCAGTTGTTTCAGTTTTTTTTAATGTGAAAACTATAAGAGTTTGGATATGAAAAAATTGACTTTGATAAGATCTGTTTCTAATGCATCTTAGACACTGTGAATTACGAAGGTTGCCACACAGGGGTACTATTTAAGGAAATTATAAATAGTATCTTTTAAAAGTAAAACAGAAGAGTTAAAACTGATGAACTTAGTTTTGTTTTATGTATTTTAATTTGAATTTTTCTATTCCGAGTCTTCACTAACAACCTAGTTTCTTTCATTTGAATTTTGAAAGTCAGATTATTCACATTCTCTTCTATTCTGTCTAAATGCAGTACTTTTAATTTTTTAAAGGAATTTGATAAGTGTGACTCTAAACTTATTAGTTTATAAAATCTATTGAGGAGCTTTGCTGATTTCCATCATGCAAAAATGAACCACAATTTAAAAACTTTTAATCGTTGTGTAATAGTGTACTTGATTTATCCCATACTGTTTTGTTTTGTTTTGTTTTGGAGCCAAAGTTTAGCTTTGTGTTTTGTGAATCAGTTAGCTGCATTTTTAACCCAGAAACCTATATTGAAAAATAAATATAGTAATTCTGGTATAGAGGTTAAATCCTACCATTCACAGATAGCGATCAAAAATTGTAGACTTTTAGAGCTGAAGGGATCTTGGTGATCACCTCATCCACTGACCTTATTTTGTAGTGAAATACACTGTAGCCTTGGGACTGCTGTTGGATTGTCAAATTTGGAAAAGTTCAAACTTAGTCTTAATATGGGGTGGGGAGTAAAAAGGAATGATGATCCAAGGAGTGTCGCTGAGCAGATAGGAGATAAAGTAGTTTGTGACTGTTTACCTCTTTTTAATCTGTCTCTTTTTGAGCTGTGAAGAGTTTAAAAAAAAAAAAAAAAACCTCCATATTTTGCTAATAAAGTACAGAAAAAGAAGTTTCAAAAACTTGGCCAGTTTCTTTGAAAGTTCG
The DNA here is from genome assembly GCA_004363535.1 of Dasyprocta punctata. Taxonomy (NCBI): domain Eukaryota; kingdom Metazoa; phylum Chordata; class Mammalia; order Rodentia; family Dasyproctidae; genus Dasyprocta; species Dasyprocta punctata. The sequence goes on along the minus strand of RJWM01033014.1, from coordinate 12,009 downwards.
TAACAGAGCCAGGATTAAAAGCACACCCTTGAGTATCAGGGCAACTTTTATTTATATGATGTCAGTCACTGTAACACCTGTTTAGCCTACTAAGCCATGCTGCCCTCATAATGCCCCTGTGAAGCTGCCTGGAACAGGGTCAGCTATTGAGGCCTGCGAGTAGGAGCAAGTGAAATAACAAGAGGAAATGTCTGAGGGGTCCCTGAGGATAAGAGAAAAGACAAATGTTGATATCTTAATTTTTCCAAACCTAAGTAGTTTGTCTTATGGTAGCAGAGTCATGCTAGTAATGGAAATACCAGAGTTGGTAAAAGTTTCAGAAAGATAAGCTATCCCTTAAGACATAGTGACTTAATGCCTTGCAAAGAAGCAGAAGCCTAAATATTTTAGACAGTGTAAAGCTCAACTCTTAAAACTTTTTTCAAAATAATGGAAACAGAAACATTCAAAGTACTTGTAGACTTTTGGAACTAATTGTGATAATAAGAATGGTTTGAAGGTATACTAAAAGTTATAAGGCCATACTTAAAATGCATATAAGGCAAATGTGTGCTTCAGCACTTAGATAGTAAATGCCATTCATTGTTACCAGAGAAATCCAGTGACTTTTTCCTGAACTAAAGTTAATAAGAATGTACTGTAACAGCAGGCATGATGGCACAGGCCTGTAATCCCAGCTATTCAGGAGGCTGCGGGATGAGGATCACATATTGGAGGCCAGCCTGGTCAACTTAGCTCTATTCAGAATAAAAAGGGCTGGGGCTATAGCTCAGAAGTAGAGCACCCCTAGGTTCAATTCCCAGGAGCAGGAAAAAAATCTGTGGTCATTTTAGGTAAAAACATATGAAAAACTAATGTTTTCATGGCTAAAATAAATGACATAATAGTTTCTGTGTTTTATTACTTAGACTTCACAATAACCTTCTAAGTTCGTAGTATCATTTTCAAGCATGGAAAGTAGGGATTAAAGAAGTTACACAACTTGTCCAGAATCACAGACCAATGAATGACATGGTCAGGACTTTTTTAGCTCTGGTATACTCCAAACCTATTGCAACCACTAAAAGTTACTGCTTTATTTAACTAAATTCAAAGCTCCTAAATGTTAATTCCTATTTGCTTGATAGCTTTTCTGTTTTTTGTGGTGCCTGAGATCAAACTGAAGGTCTAGCCCATGTTGAGCAAGCACTCTGTCCCTGAGCTACATCTTCAGTCCCTGACAGCGTTTTTCTAGTAACGGTTTCCATAATGTACTTTTAAATCACTGGTAAATATTAATGGTAGATTAAGCGTAACCACTAGTAATAGAAAAACATAAGAAACTGATAGTTTCAGCTATAAGAGTCTTTAATGAACTCTGACCTCTTCAATTAACAGGAATTGCTTATTAGAAGCTTAATGGCACCGGATGGTGGTATTGCTGTGACTGAAAGTGCAGTGTTTTAGGGTAAACACTAAATAAAATCCAGTGATTCTAATCTAAACTCAACATACTAGATTTTCCTTGCACTTGAATAAAATATTTTTAAACCAGTTCTTCAGTTGACAAGTCTCTTAAAAATCTTTACATCCTAAGTGTTCGGCACAGTGCCTGCTTGGTACATAAAAAATAGGTACCAAAATTTTTTAAGTAAAAGAATGTAGTCATTAGTTTTAGGATTCAAAGTATGTGTAACTTGTTACATGCTTGTAATTTTTATGTATCTTTGAACATTCTTTTGCTGGGCACATATTTTAAACTGTATCAACAATAAAAATTCTGATTCCATGCAGCTTTTAAGAACACTTGTTGTTTTGTACTGTTTCCATTTCAGTAATCTAGAGAAACCCAATGCAGATTTAATACTACAAAAAGACATGAAATAATATACACTGAAAATTATTTATCAAAAACTAAAGTAAGTAGAAAATACTCCCTTATTTGAAAAATATGTCCTAATAGAAGCCTTATGATTCGGTTAATCAGAAGATAAGTTATTGCAAGTATTTGCAGGATTCTACTTGAAAAGTTCCCATTTGAGAATTCAAGTTTTGTTTTGTCCTAAGAAAAATCATTGACACCCATTTTGTGTATTACTTTGTAAGTTAATACTTGAGAATTTAATATAATCTTGTTTTTCTTTCATGTAATTACTATTTTTTTTAAATACTGCTTACTTCAAAGGGAAATACTGTTTAAAAGATGTAAAACTTTTAATCCTGGAATGCTGAGACCACCTTTAAAGTATTTTAAGTACATCTGTATTATATTACACAGGAAAGAGAATGATGTATGCATTCTATGGTGTATGGGCATTGGGATCGCTGTTAAGGAAACTGAGTAATTTTTCATTTCAAGGCTTTTTTCAGCATAATATTCTGCAGTTCTAATGTTAAAATTCCATGGGTAGGGTGAGTGATTTGAGAAGGCATATAACATATTGGGTTTCTACAGTTATTCTCTCACCTATCACCCACTTTTTATCCATTCCTCAGTTGGTGAACATTTAGGTTGTTTCCAAGGTCTGGCTATTACAAAATGTGCTGCTATAAACATGGGTGCACATATTCATCCACGTTTTAAAAACAAATCGGTTTTTTTTTTTTTTTTTTTTTTTGTGGCACCGAGGATTGAACTCACAGCCTTGCGCCTGCCAGGGCAGGCGCTTAAGCCACTGAGCCAAACTCCCGGCCCTCAAATCAGTTTTTATAATAGACTTGGCTTTGCATTTTGGTAAGCACTTTTTTTTCCCACTTGATAACTACTGTACAAAATAAACTAGGAACACAGATAAATCAGAGCACCAGAGTTCTTAATCCGTACACTGCATGTGTGTCTTGGTCATCTGTCTAGTTAGGGTGCAAATAATTGTTAAGAAATACAAGTTTGTAGATGGTTTATTCTTATAGCAGATTCACAAGTATCCTGTGCATTGCAGTGTGTTTTCCTGAGCTGGAGGGAAAAAGGAGGAGTTATAACTGTCAGGATAATATTTTACATACAAATATTATCGTTGGTAGAGATGGAAAAAAAGCTAGAAAATTGCGCTATCCTGGTGAACATATTCTCAACTTTTTTTTTCTTTGCCATCAAATAATACTCACATGCCAATATATTATCTCATGCCATTGCTTGTCAACTAGCTGAAATTCCACCCCTTTCTCTCCTCCTGCCTCCAGAAAGCAAGCAAAAGAGAATGTTATGGGGATACATGTTTAGTCAACTGTACCTTAACAATTTGAATATTTTATACCTTAATAAATGTTTGTACCTAATGACTTGTGACATATTTAATGGTTGTATCATAAGAATATGACTGATAAACTCTGTATTTCTTAAATTGAGTGCTTTTGCCTCATTCAGAAACCAAAACCTGTTTTGTTTTGTTTTAAGTTTCAAAATAAAGGAAAGCCAAAATTTAATTGATGGTAATACAAATTTCTTGAAACCAGAAAGAAATGACTTTTTGCAAAAATATTTTCAAGCCAGTTACAAATTTTACTACCATACGTTACTAGATGTTTTTGAGGTTTTTTTGGGTTTTTTTGGTGGGGGTTGGTACTAGGGATTGAACTCACAACCTCGTGCTTGCCAGGCAGGCAGTTACACCACTGAACTAAATCCCTGGCCCTAGAAATTATTTATTGTAAGATACTGGCTCTTTTTCTTTTTAAGCCTTAAAGTTAAACATATTTGAGGAATTTGAATTTTTAGTCATTCTTTTACGTAAGAAAAATTCTTGACTTATTAAACCTGAATATTATATAAAAATCTTCGTTCCTTACTTGATATGGAAATTGGTGACTTCTTATAGAGCTTTCCTAATGTCACAATACTTAATATTCTCTTGATTTAACTTTAGAGTCTGTGTGATAGTAGTTCTTCCACCTGGTTTTCTTAGTATTAAACTAATATAAGGAAATAACTACTGAATTAATGTCATCACCATAAAAATAAATTTTTAATGTAAGAGACTCTGATAAACATTTTGTTTGTGTATAAGTAAATTGGAATACTAAGGGTGTTTTTGGTTTTTTATTATTAAGATATTATGAATTGGATCCTCATAAAAGTCTCCTCGATAATTTGAGAAACAAAGTGATCATTGAGTACCCAACATTACATGTGGTGTTGAAAGAATCCAGTAATGATATGATACTTCTTCACCAAGGTAAGTATAAATGTGTCCCCGCAGTGCTTAGAATAACTAGAGAAACTGAAGAAATTATGTGACTTCTTTTCTTTCTGTATATTTGTATTTTCCCAGTATACTTAACCGAACTTAAGGGAATTTATTCTGTTGCTTCTGTTAACAATATAAAGAACTAAATGAACGAGCTACTGCTACTCCTTGAGAACATGTAAATTTACTGTGCCAAGCTTAAGGGAATGAAATTTAAATATCTGAATATGAAAGGACACTTTTTGCATTAGTTGAGTTATCCATAGTGAAATAAATTACTCTCTAGTTAAAGCTCTTTCTTGAGTGAGTCCTAAAATGAGGGGTAAACAAAATGTTTTTAAACAATAGTGTTGAAAGGAAAATATATAAAATTTCAACTGCATTTAGACCTAGCTAGCCCATTGCCTTGACCTTTATCTTTTTTTTAAATCATTGGTTTTATTTCCTTGGTTTTGTTTCCTTGGCCTTATGGAGAAGCAGTGAACTGGAAAATGTATACATACAGGTTTAGTATATAAAATGACTTGCCCATATTTAGAGCTACTGATTAAAGTAAGTGAATTGTATTTTAGAAAGCAAGATTCTAGTGGATGAATAAAATTCAGTAATTATGTTTTTAAAATGAGGGAGATTACTTAAAATCCTACCATTTTCAGCTAAGAAATACAGGTACAGGCCAAGTTTCAATGTAACAAACACCATAGGAACTTGAATTCTTGGATTGATCTCTATTTTTTTTTGTTTTTTTGTTTTGTTTTGTTTTGTTTTTTTGCGGCACCGGGGATTGAACTCACAACCTCGCGCCTGCCAGGGCAGGCGCTTAAGACACTGAGCCAAATTCCCGGCCCTGGTTTTTTGAGGCAGGGTCGCACTATGTAGCTCAGGCCGGCCTTGCACTCGCGTTGTAGCCCAAGCCGGCCTCGAACTCACAACGCTCCGCCTACCTCAGCCTCCCGAGTGCTGGGATTAAAGGCGTGCGCCACCACGCCCGGCTTCTATTTTTAAAAATAATGCTGACATGCTTGGTTCAGGTTTTGTTGTTATACTATCATTAAAGCTCATACAGGCAGTAACCTATGTTGTAAGATGTTTTCTATACATGTGTTGAGCTTTTTTCCCCCTTGGCAGAAGTTAGGACAAGAAATTTGTTAGAAAATTGCTAAAATTTTGTTTGTGCTGTGACTTGCAGCTGGGTTATAATTAGCAAATATGAAGTTTTAAATAATAAAACATGAGCCTCTAAATCTAGTGATTATTCTTCACCTTGAGAATACCCAGTTTTATATTTTAACTAAAAGAAATTAGGAATTTTAGTTTTAAATGATTGGTTTTACATTTTTAAACTTTAAAACTTTACTTTTCCTTTAATGTAATTCACATAACACTCTCTCTGGACGTAGATTTCAGGGAAAGTTGTTCAGTAATGTGAGTTGCTAGCCAGGGCAAACATCCTCTATGTAAATAAACATAGCATATGCAGCTCCTCTTTCACGTTTTTTAGAATACACATTCAAGTAAGACTGCAATGAAGCTATAAGACTACTATGATAGTGTTCTTGAAGTCTTAAGGAAAATTTGCTTTTTTTTCCTGCTGAGTTTATGATGGTTAGCTATTTACAGAAACACAGGTGACTTGTGCTTTCTGTACACAAAGGATTATTTAGAACTGCTGTAGCAAAGAATTTAAGAGGATCTGACAGAATTTAAGGATCATACCAGAGTTGTCACATCATAAGTACATATACCTTAACAATAATGCCAGGCCTTCTTGTATTTGCATTTCTTTCTATAAGCACTTCAAGGTGCTTGTAGTCTCACAGCATTTGATGTCCTACAAGGTGGTCTCTTAATGAGAAAGAGAATTGTAAAAGAACAAAGCATTTTCTTTGGAAAGCTTTGAAATTTTTTCCCATTCTGGAGGCAAAAAAGTTGAATTTTGATCCCGAGTTCATAGTACAAGGTGTCTCTTTTCTAGTTTGGGGGGAAAAACGTGTTTCTGGGCTGGGATTCAGTAGTTTCCACCCTTTATGGTTCTCATAATGTTTGTTATGATTATAGATCGCCATAATTTATTTTTTCAAGTCTGCCTGTATTACTTGGCATTAGACAAGATCTTTTTTTTCTTTCCTTTCCTTTTCTTTCCTTTTCTTTTCTTTTCTTTTCTTTTCTTTTCTTTTCTTTTCTTTGTCAGGAATGGAAAAGGCTAACTATAAAAGATTAAGCAGTTAAGGTAGCCCACTAGATTGGAGATGTAGAATGCTTCTGTTCTGCCTGATGTCAACCCAGTGAACAGTGCCGAGGATGCTACAGATTGCTTCACAAGCTCTTGTTTGCCAGAGTTAGACTAGAAGACTTATACAACGTGACAAAAGTGTGCTACATTTCAGTCTAGAACACTATTAGAAGAAAGCGAGGCAGCTTTAATAAAAGGAAAAATTTTCCCTATACTGCTATAAAACCCTATTAATTTAAAAAATACCACCAAACTGTATTTCTCTGATGTTTTAATATACCTCAGTGTAGAAAATGCCTCTACCTTTAGAGAAGAAAACCAACCCTAAATTGATTACTTTGAGTTAATGAAAACACCTGGCTTAGCAGCTACTCATCAGTCTCTGATTGAGTCTAAAGCCTTTCATTTATGCTCCTTCTGTCTTCTGTTCTCATTCCTGAGCCCTTCATCCTTCTCCTTTTGCTGTGTATTGAGTAGGGGAAAGAGGGATCCAAGCATCTGACTTTATAGTACATTGAGTACTGGGACAGTGTTTAGATAAGTACAGAGGGAGCTAGAGGAGAAAACAACTAATATCACACCAGCACTTAAAAAATTCTGCTAGAGTTTATATAATTCCACAAAAAGAGGTACTATGTCTCAGATGGAACTTATTTTAGTGTCTTATTCATAGAAAGGACTCAGTTAGCACTATTTTAGTAGCTGATACAATCCAATACACTCTAAGCAAACCCCAAAGAACCTGTGAGTTGAAATGGAAGGCAGGCCGGGCGTGGTGGCGCACGCCTTTAATCCCAGCACTCAGGAGGCTGAGGTAGGAGAAGCATTGTGAGTTCGAGGCCGGCTTGGGCTACAACGTGAGCGCAAGGCAGGCCTGAGCTGCACAGTGCGACCCTGCCTCAAAAAACGAGGGCTGGGAGTTTGGCTTGGCAGCTTACCTGCCTGTCAGGCAGCCGCGAGGTTGTGAGTTCAATCCCCGGTGCCGCAAAAAAAAAAAAAAAAAAGAAATGGAAGGCAGAAGTCTAGGTGTGTGTTTCAGCCATCAGCTTTTGTAATCTGTGGTTTTTGAGCATGCACTCTACACTCTGAGCTTTATTTATTTATTTATTTATTTTTATCTACATAGTGATGAGAAACAGCTATAAGCGTCAGGCACAATAATGCGTATTTTAAGTTTAACAATTTTTAAAGCATTTTAATATATTATGTCCTTTCAGCTTCATGATGCAGTGAAATAAATAGAACATTTCCTCTGGCTCCCGTTGCAAATTTAAAAAAAAAAGAAAGGGAAAAAAACACTTAAAGAGTAACTGGTTATATTGATTCTGCAAACACAACCTGCTGTGGAGCTAGATAAAGAGGGGAAAGGTCCACTTTCTATCCTCTAGGCAATTACTTTAGTGAGTGAATTAAACTTAATCTTATGCCAGAGATTTAGCTCAGCAGCATAAGCGCCTGCCTGGCAAGCACAAGGTCATGAGTTCAATCCCCGGTACCAAAATAAAAAAACTTAATCTTTATTATAGGCATGACAGAAGCTTCAAAGGAGCTCCATTTCTGCTCTGAGTCTTTTTTCTATTAAAAGAAAAGAGATGCCCATTGGCTGGTTAGTCTTGTGTCAGCCCACATTCATTCAGTATATACTGACCCTCAATTTTATGTTTAGAAAAAATCATGGAAAAATTGATTCCAACCACATATGGTCAGCCTATGTGATAATAGTGGTCTGTTGAGTTGTGTGAGTATGGGATCATAACCACACCATGAGTGTCCATTCCCAAGTCTTCCACAGAGTCAGGAAGGACGTTAACTCACAAATATAATTGCCACTTTCAGACATCATTTCTGTATTTATTATGGCCGCAATCATATATCCCAGCTGCCTGAGGCATGACATGGTTTGTCTTTCCTTGTGAGCAGTGCTGTTGCTATGCATCCAAAGGGAGAAGAGATGGAGGAAAAACAGAACGGGATAAATAGAAACAGTATAAACATTTGACTGTATGTTTACTTATTTTTTTTTCCAGTGAAAAGTGAATCTACCAAGAACCTTGGCAGTGAAAATTGAGCACTTCTTCTGAAATTCCCAGACAGTTGCAGAGGATTATACATTGATGGACTACTGGATGATTAGGTTATTATCAGTGGGCAGTGGGAATTTTTTGTCTCTAAAGTAATTAAATAATGTAAACTTTTTTTATTTTACAAAAACATTTTCTAGACTCTTGAATTAATGGACTTCAGAGGCCCCCTCTTTTGTAGTGCAAAACACTTTACACCTCAGCATAGTCCTTAATATGGTTAATTCTATAGGCTGAAAGTGTTTTGTTAGTTTGGATCAAAACCAAACTAACCTGAAGACAGTCTTCTCTAATGGAACTTCACTGAGAGAACCATCATGCCATGTACCATCTAGCCAAGGAGTCATGTACTAATCCCCCATTAGTTCTGTATTCCTGTTTGGGGGATTTATTTGTAACTTATTCCTCTTAAGGCAGTCTTTGTACTCGGGAAACTCCCAATGCAGTGTCTTCTGGAAAAGCTAAATCAATACTTAACTACTATTTCTTATATTGAGAGCAGAAAACCAGCAGCTTTACGTTGTTTGAACAATCATTGTTAACAAGTTTGATACTTCTTGTTCACACAGTGAAATGTGTCGTGTGAATTGTGTACCTCTTCTCATTCCCATTCCACTCTTATTATCTCACAAGCAGAGGTATTGTGATGACCAGTTTGGTATAGTATTTTGATATATCCAGCAGTAACTAAAAAAAAAAAAAAAAAAAAAGTTTGAAATTCATCAGTGTAATATTGAAATGTATATGTGTGTACTTGTGTATATACATGGCTTAATTTATACCTTATGGCAGCTCACGATTTGCTAATTTTATTGGAATTTATACAGTTGTGAAACAGTAATATAACTATAAAAGATTAAAATATTACATCTGTATTGCATCTGTGTACTTAATGCTTAAAAAAATGATAAAATTGGACATTAATGAAATTCGTTTTTAGTTTATAATTGAAACAAATTCTAGACCCCCTAAGAAAACCAAAGAGGCATTAAAGAGATTTAGAAAGATTAGAAATATGAACAGATACAAAATGTACTCAGAAGTTTGTACAACACAAATGCATAAGTAACTTGGGATGGAAATTGGAGAAGAGATTCCAAAGACAACAGTGTCTAAAAGACCATTTCATAAAGTACCAGTGGAGCTGCATGGTAGCACACTCCTGTGACCCTAATGCTGTGTGAGAGATTGAGACAGGAGGGGATTGTAGTTTGAAGCCCAAGCTGGGCAGTTTAGTGAGGTCCTGCCTCAAAATAAATTTTTTTTGAAGAGCCAGAGAATGTAGCTTAGTGTGACGGCCCTTGGTTCAATCTCCAGTACCTGAAGGGAAAAAAACAGTGGAAATTGGTTTATAGGAAGTTAGAAGGCCCTTCAGTCTGAGAAATATGTTTATATCGTGAAGCAATTTCAGGAATCTAATACAGGAAGGAATTTATGTAGAATTATTTGATTTATAATATTACTGGATAGACACCTACATTGGGTTTCAAGGAATTCACAAGCAGGCACTGAAGCCGCTGAGCCTAAGTCCTGGCCCTATTTTTTTTGAGGCAGGATCACACTATGTAGTTCATGCTGGCCTTGCTCACATTGTAGCCTAAGCCAGCCTCGAACTCACAACACTCCACCTACTTCAGCCTCCAGAGTGCTGGAATTAAAGGCATGCACCACAACGCCTGGCTAGAAAGTTTTCTTGAAACAGGCAAGATAGGATGAATTGAATCAAATGTGTCATAGGGTTATTAGGAAAAGTGGGATAAAGTATACAAAAAGAACGTATGATCTGAATATCAAGGTGGAGAGGAATTTCCTGAAAGTGAAATATATTATGATGTAGTCTCATTACCAAGAAAAGTGTTGAGTTCCATCCCTTCTAGAATTTAAATTGAAAACTTTTAAAACCCAAAAGAATTAATTGAAGAAGATGGTGAAATGGGAGAGAGGGACTCATAATCTAATGCATCTTTGCCATCTTTATTTTCTAGAATTCTTATAGACTTTCAGCTACATGCTATTTCTTAGGGGAGAATTTAACTAGCAGAGTTCATGTAATTATGATATCAACTCATTTGATTAATATACACATTCATTCTCATCGAATTTATAATGTGCATTTTAGTAAATAGGCATGTCAAAGACATGAAGGGAGTGAAGTTAGCATAATTCACTTGGAGCCCTACAAGTTTGTAGTACTAAGACTCAATTTCTTTTTAGAGAGGTCCCCTCCCTTTTGGATTCTTGACAAATTCTGGTGTGTAAACAAACTCCTTGACCCATGTTAAGTTCACCAATCCTGCATTTTGTTCATGAATCACACTTTAAGAAAAGTTCCGCCTGGCTCATTTTTAAAACTGATTTCAGAGAGAAAATCTAGGCTTTTTATCATTGCTAATTAGTATGTGTGGGATTACTAGGCAACAATATAGTAAAACAAACTTGTATCTATTCCTATGAAAAGAATTTAGTCTTCCTGTGTTAGAAATTTGATATTCTAAAGTATATGTGAGCCAGTTTGGCCAATTTGTTTTCCTGTAGCCGATAATGGGATTCAGATTTCAGTGTGTCAAAACATGTTAAGCACATAACAACATTGTCAAATCATTTCCTTTTTATATTTTAAGTTGGCATATACTATATATTGTACCTAATTTAGTGTTTCTCAATTTATATTATCTCATGTATTTTACCAGATTTAATACTACTAAACCTTATACAAAGATGTTGGTCCACTTTTGTTTAATTGTACTGTATTGCATAAAATGTGTAATGTCTATTTTCAGATAGACATTAATGCATTTTTTTTTTTCCTTTTCAAGTGCTAAGGTTTGAACTGTGGGCTAGGCAACACTGAGCTACACAGCCAGTACCTATTAATGCACCTTTAATTATTGACCAGTCATCCTTCCAGTTCTAAGTGATAGAAATATAAACTAATATCAGTATGAGGGGCAGTTTCTTGGTTCCATCTTCAGGGAAATACGGGCACAACTGTACCGAGTACCAGAAAAAGTCTTGCCATCCCCCACACTTGCCATCCCCCACACTCAGCTCCAGCTCCCCTCCCCACATTGGTTTTCTTGCCCAGGAAGATTTCCTCTTTGGGGTGAGGGTCTATAAGGTGAGGATGGTAGATAGTAGCAACTGACAATTTCAATTTACCTCATTATAACCAGTGAAAGGAAACTAGAAAATTTTGTTCTTTGATTTTGCCTATACTGGATGACATTCTTGACTGATTGGGAAAGGCACTCCTCAGGGGAGGAGGAATATTAAAGGAAGAATGTAGGGACCAGATGAAGCAAAATCAGGTGTCCACTATACCCTGTCTGAATTTGAGTAGTATGTCAGTTAGTGCTTACTAGAGAGATAGACTTACAGTGACCGCCCACAGAGTCAGGTGTGGAAGAGTACACAAAGGTCTGTTTGTATACTGAGGATCTGAAGAATCCAGTCGAAGGCCTGGAGCTCACTGTAGTGTCCCTCGTGAGTCTATCAGGAAGCCGATGGAAAGCCGAAGGATCGGTACTGGAGG
>RJWM01033013.1:0-21037 GCA_004363535.1 Dasyprocta punctata | reverse complement strand
AGAGAGAGAGAGAGAATGAGAGAGAGAGAGAGACAGTGAGACACAGAAAGACAGAGACAGAGAAAGAGACTAAGCAAAGGTGTTTCCAAGATTGTGTGATCAGTTTCAGGTAAAGTGACTTGTTGTCAAGGTCACATACACTAACAGGTGACAAGACTAGGACTGCAGGCTCTTCCTCTGACCCTGAACGACTTGCCCTTGCCTTGAGCTCCCACTTTCTCTGAGATCACACACTGTGGCCTGTGTCTCCTCTAGTGGTGACAGACATCTCCTGAGGGGTTTAGAAGCCAAGTTCTAGAGAAGGAGGAGTTGTGTGAGTCCACTCTGCCTGGCACACTAGTTTCCAAGGCTGTCTGCTGAAGCCTTATAGCATCATTAATAGGACCTCTCCTTTGTGCAGTTTGAATGTCAATCATATGGAAATGGAACCCATCTGGCATCTATCCTGAGTCTAAAGGAAGCTAGTGTCATATCAAAGTACATAAATGGCTATCAAAGAAACCAGCCCGTATGGATTGGCCTGCATGACCCACAGAAGGTAACCCTGACTTGGCCCACAAATGCCCCTTGGCAAGGCCAGGATGAGAGCCCCTTCTTGGGAAATGGCTTTCTGGCTTACTTTGGTGGAGAACATAATTTAAATTATATAGACCTTCTGTTGAACTCATTTTCTCTAAAATCTTAGAATACAAAATTTCCAGTCTTCCAAAAATAAATAATAAGTGTGTGTGTGTGTGTGTGTGTGTGCAGCTCCGTTACGAGAGTCAGATAAATTAAATTCCTATTAGGTCTTGAGTTAAAGTTGAAAACTTTCAGCTGTCTTTTTCCCTAATAATGTTACTATCCTTAATTTTTTCCCACTAGGATCTCACTGTATTTTCCATCACTGCCTCATTGTAAGGAATGGTATGTGAGGTCTTTGTAAGGTGTGGCTGCTTGCTGAGGTCTGCAGTTTCCAGGTTCTTTGTGGAGCTTGTAGACTTAACACAGAGAAGACAGGAGAGGGCTCCAGGACTTTCTGTACCTTGATAATATTGCTGAGGATTCCACAGATTCATCTACTATCTGTCACGGATAGTCTCTTTCAGTGTTTACCCATAAATATCTTCATATTTTTGTCTTCTTGAAAAATACAAATAAGTTAGAAATTGTCTACCATCATTGTTACAAATATTTTATACAGTGACTTAGCTTTTAATGATATTCATTTGACCATCAGATATTTTACATTTTTATGTATTGACATTAAAATTAATCAGAACTCTGTCATTCAGAGACAGGAGAAATATTTACATTTATTTCTATAAGATGTTTTGTAGTTTAATTTTTATACTCTTGACTGAGAAAAATAAATGGCTTGTAAACAGTCTAAAAATTTTGCATTACCTCTAGTAGTCAAAGAAATGCAAATTAAAATAATGATATAATTTGATTTATCAAATTATGAAATGGTTACTTTGTCTTAAGGAGTAGCATTTTTAAGGAATGAACCAGTTGGTGAGGTTATAAAATCCTACAATTGAATTGCTTTTGGAAAGTGCTTTGGCAATGCATATTAATAACCTCAAGATATTCATACCTTTTAGTTCATTCATTCTACTTCTGGAATTCTATTATAAGGAAATAATTGTAAGTACCCAAGCTGAAACAAAATTGTTCATAGTAGTATTTTTATAATAATGTAAATTAGAAAAACTACATACCTATCAATAGGATAATTATAAGATAAGTCATTGTATAATCTTACCATTAAAAGAAAGTTTACAAAACAAGATACAATTTGAATACACATTTCAGTGATCACAATACTTTCTAGTACATAAAAATGTACCTATTCATAAAAGGTTTATATCAAGCCAGGCTTATTGATGCAGGCCTGTAATCCCAGCACTCTGGGAGGCTGAAGCAGGAGCATTGTGAATTTGACTCCAACCTGAGCAAGTTAGTGACTTAGCAAGAGCCTCTCTCAAAAGAAACAGTAGGCCAGAAAAGTAGCTCAGAGGGTGTAGCCCTGGGTTCAATTCCCAGCAGCAAAAATGAAAGCGAAGACAAAAACAAACCCCAAAATTTATGCCAAAGTAGATATGCTAAAATATCTGTAATTTTTTTGCTTAGTTATTAAATGGAATGTCTTTTCTAATATTTGTTCTTTATTATATCGCTACCTTTTCTCAGTTTTTACAATGAAAATTCTACTTTAAGGGGCTAAGGGGGGTGGCGGTTGTGGGTAGGCTAGCCAACTGATCTGCACAGTTCTCTGGTCTCCTACTATTGTAGAAGCAACAATGGCAGTGGCTTGATGGACACACATACCTGAACGAGTTCTGGAGTGGCGAGTCCTCTGGTGAGAACGAGCATTGTGCTGAGATGAGCTACAGCAAAAGTAAGTTCTTGCACACTCTCTACCTTCTTCTAAATCTCAGCTCTTTCCCTTGACCTATTAAAAGCAAAACTAGACATCCTCAGCCTTCTTCCTCCACTTTGTTTTTTACACCAGCAACTCTGTCCTTCTACAGAACAATGACCTTACTGCAGACATTGTTTAATAAGCATCAATTATCTATGACCACTGAAGGATCTTTGCTCTAGTGTACTAGCTGTTCATCTGCTTCTCTATATTTTCTATATATTCACTCACTTTTTCATAAATATGTTTATGCTAAAATTATATTGTGTATTATTAAGGAACATGTGTCCCATTTGGGAAAACCCAGGCTGAAAAGAGTAAATGTGTGTAGTGAAGTAAGATAAATCCTCTTGACTTTGAAATTAAAGTTCTTCATGAGCCCTGAAAGTCCAAGGCTTACCTTGGGTTCTTCCTTCCTGTTTATTTCACTGAGTCCTGTCCCCAGAATGCAGTGGTCAGAACCTCAGCTGCAGGCTAAATGTAGTCGGTCACTTAGGCCTCCTTCTTTTCATTAAGCTGATAAGTTAAGATTTTCAGTCTTGCCTCCAATGTGATTATTAAATGGATCATTTGTTAGTTGGACAATTATACTATACATTGTGGGAAGTTCAGCACCCTCCGTGATCTCTACTCAGTAGATTTCAGTATCACTCCCATCCCTGTATACAGTAACCAAAAATATCTCCAGATATTGCCAGTGGCAGATTCACTAGCTGTTGAGCAGCACAGCTAATAAATGATGTGGGAGATTTCATCTATAAAACAAGAACATAGACTGTTAAAGATGAAGAGATACTTGAAGTCAAAAATCATACATTTTAGAATATCCCAGGGAGTATAAAAGGCCATCCTGGTGACACTGGATTTGTATGCTAGCCAAAAATTGTGCGGACATAGAGTCTGACTCAAGGACTCAGGAACTGGCTCAAGAGTAGAAAGGGACCACCAGCTCCAGTTTACTGTTATCTGAGCTTGAAAGAAAAAAAAATGGGGAGAAAACTTTCTAACAGCAAAAGGAGAAGGGTGCTCCATTGTTGGTGGGAGTGTAGACTGGTGCAACCACTGTGGAAATCAGTGTGGAGATTCCTCAAAAAACTAGGATTAAAAGTCCCATTCAACCCAGTCCTATTCCCCTTCTGAATATTTTCCCAGAAGCATTAAAAACATCATACCACAGTATGATGTGATACATGTGCATCTGTGTTTATAGCAACACAACTTGTAATAGCTAAATCTTGGAAACAACCCAAATGCCCATAAACTGAGGAATGGATAAAAAAGATGTGGTATTTTTATATAATGGAGTACTACTTAGTTATAAAGAAGGATAAACTCGAGACTTTTATAGATAAATGTATGCAACTAGAGGCCGTACTCATAAATGAAATAAATCAGACTCACGTATGTAAACATCGTCTTGTCTTCCTAGTGTAAGAAACTAAAAGAGTAATTAATATACAAAATCTGCAGTAGATATTGAGAAAGGGAAAGAAACTGCTCAAAAGAAAGAACAACTGGGATGGGGGAAAGGAAAAAAGAAGAAAGAAAAAAGAAAATAAATAAATAAGATCACTGACATAATTATACTACTCATTTCTTTTAGTTCATTGAAAAGATCAGTCTGTGCTTAAATTGGTTGATCAATTTTGCATGCCTATATTTGTAATCTGAGTAACTACTTTGAAGATAACAATATGCAATATATTAACTGTTGTCAATTTCCTATTACCCTGTTTTGAAATTCTGTATCACTGTTTTCATTTTTTTCTCTCTTTAAAATTAAAACACATTTTAAAAAAGGGCGGGGAGAGAAGGGTGGACAGGAAGAGCCACACTTGAGGATGACCTTCAAGATGAAGAGCTGAAAGGATTTTCACAGGCCAAAAGTGACCACAATGCCGTTGGGAAAGTCATGAGGCAGTTCAGCTAGAAGGAACACAACCAGGGCCCATAGATAGAAACTTGCAAAATGTGCATGTCTATCTAGGTCAACGAAAAGATTGTGAGCAGTTAGCATTGTCCAAACACATAACAGGCTACCCTAGAAAGTAGTGAGAAACCTATTGCTAGAGTTAACCCAACAAAAGGTAGACATTTTATAGTTGTTTTGTTTTTGTTTTTTGCAGTACTGAGGATTGAATGAATGTAGGGCCTTTGTACTAAGCTACACTTCCTAGGTCTTTTAAAAATCTTTTTTACTTTTCAAAGCCAGCCTAACTACATAGCTCCATCTCAAAAACCGAAAATAAATAAATAAATGAACATATAATTAATTAAAAATAAAATAAAATAAATGAGAAAATTGCTTTCACTTTTGAGACAGGGTCTTTGTAAGCTGCTGAATTGCCCAGGTTGGGCTCAGACTTGCGACCCTCTAGTTCAGCCTCCAAGAGTGCTGTGATTATAGGTGTGCACCACCATGCCAAGCTGACACTAGTTTTTTATTGTAGTTGAAGCACCGGAAATGTTAGAAGACACTATGACACAACAAGACTAACAGAAATATTTTAAAAATACCAATTCCAGGGATTCACTTAAGACCTACAACGTGAGAATCTCTGGGCAAAAAGCAGATCAGTTTTCAGGAAGCAGCAGCCTGGATGCCTCCCAAAGCCCCTCCTATCCCAAAGATTCTGAGGCTTCCACTGGACAAGGTTCTCAGACAAGAGTCCTTTCCCCATCAGTCCGTGATCAGATCAGCACAGTGTTACAGTGAAGTAGTTTGTGTTATGTTGATTGAAACCAGATGCCTAACAGTCTCTTGAGAGTCCAACTCTTTCCCTGCTTTTATTCACCACAGCTATTAGAATGTGGGCTCTTAAGGCCGAAAACCACCAGAAAGGAATTAAGGCTTAGAGACCAACTGCAGGAGGGTAGAGTTTAATGGAAACTCATCCTTGGCCCTGTCAGTGTTATTGTATATTTGTAGAATGGATTCTTTCCCCAGAGTGTTGCAGGGAGAATCTGGGGTGATTTTTCCCAGCTGAACTCTAACAGTTCTTGCTCATTTTTTTCTTTAAAATTCAAAAGTTCTAATATTTTCACTCCAATATACAGTCCCATTCCTCTCTAGGCCACAGGGCTTGTTCCCTTTAAATCCTATTAAAAAACATTTTATTCTGTGTGTTTTTCTCCCGCCCTCTGGGACTCTGCCTTACATTGCAATATAACTTTTGGGATTCATAGTGTTTCATGACTTACCGTTGGTTCACTTTGGGGCATTTAATAATAACCAGGGTTTGGAAGTTTAAGAAGAAATTTCATGCTCAATCTAGTTTGTGGTAGAATTTCCAACTCCTCTACCTAGCTGAGTTGTGTGACCCTCTGTAGATTTTTTTTTTTTTTACTTCTCTGTGTCTCAGATAGCTCCCTATGAAAAGAGAGAAATGACTGCTTCAGTGATTCTCATCCATGTGAAATGCTTCCACCAGTGCCAGTGGAGTATTGGGGAGAAGGAGAGTGAGCACTATTCTGTGTGGTTGCCTGGGGACAAGTTGGCCTTCTCCTAGTTTGCTCTGTGGATGGAACTTTGAATGACCCACCTAGGAGACACTTAGAAAAAAACAGCACCCTAATCAGTGATGAACCAAAGCAGATTTAATGAGACTGTTTCTTAGGGAAGGATCCAGACTACAGTACCAACACTGGGTGTGTTCTCTTGGCTTTCACACTGTGAAGTAGCAGCAAGTCTTTAGTCCCCAGTTCATTTATATTGTGTGACTCGAGCTCTGTCCAGATCTACCCAGGGATCAGAGCATGGGTAGCACCATCCTCTGTGCCTCTTGAGAACTAGAAGGGGGTACATATTTCCTCTTCCCAGGGTATCTCCATACACACTCAGCACACATTAGCCATAGGGCCAGATCTGCAGGTCAGAGTCCAAGCAAACACTTGACTCTAACCTCTGCTGCAGACAACCCAGGATAACAAATGAGTCTAAGAAACTTGGTTTTGGGGAGAGAAATAGTTGAACCACTCCTCAAAAATACTCCAGTCCTTCCAAAGGTCATCTACTCCTGGCTCAGCCCTTCTTTATAAATAGGTGGCCTGTTGGGACATGATTGACTTCAGCTGCTTTGAACTTTGAGCAGGAACTTGATAAAGCTCATCTGTGGACTTTAGGAAAGCTCATCCCCAGGCTCTCCCTGTAAGCTGTTTCAAACACAAGAGATTCCCTTCTTTTTAGTAGATTCATGTCAAGCCCTGTTTTCCTCCAAAGCATGCTGGAATGGAACTTTTGCAATTGGGCATGATATCTAAGTGATTTCTCTTTCTGTTATTTAAGTTAGAACACTCCAGAGAAATAGAAATAACAGAATGAGGGGGAAAGGGAGGGAATTGATTTTGAGGAACTGGCTCATGCAATTGTGGGTTGGCAAGTCTGAAGTCCACAGAGCAGGCCAGCAGCCTGGAAATTCGTGGAAGAGTTGACGTTGCAGTCTTGAGTCCAAAGGCAGGCTAGAGGCAGAATTCTTTCTGCTGTAGGGCACCTCAGACTTTTCCCTTAAGGCCTCCAGCTCATTAGATGAGCTCCACACATTATAAAGGACAATCTGACTTACTCAAAGTGTGTTGATGCAAGTGTCAATCATATCTAAAAAATAACTTCACAGCAGGATCTAGACTACTAGATAACTAGCAACTGCCAGACATCTATGATACCCTAACAACTGGGTATCGTAACTAGCCAGACTGACACACAGCATAACCATCACTTTATCTTACCCATGACTCCAAGCAAAATAATCAGGTAACCTGGTAAGCTCAGTACTGAACTGAATGGTTTAAACATCTGTTCATTTTCTTACAGACTTTTTAGCTTGGAACAAAAATGACTGCAACAAGCGCCAGCACTTCCTGTGCAAGTATCGGACCTAGAGCAAGAATCAAGATTCTGCTAATCCTGTGCCAGCCCCTTTCCTGGTACCAGCTCTTTTGCCATGCTGGCAAATTCCAGTCATTCCCCAGAAAGTAAACACAGCAGAAAAGAATGATGAGGCTTCTATTTTACTGACTTTGATAGGTTTAGAGAAAAGCTCTTAGCTTTTCTCTAAATGCTAGTGGCTTGTAATGTTTTCACCCCACAATTATTTCTGTCATGTTCTTTTCTCAGCTGTCTCAAGCTGGCTAGTAGTGCATGTCTCTAACTGATGAAACAGTCATGTCTTAGCCATGGGAATAAAGGTGTGAAGGCAGGAAATAGAAACCCAAGAATGAGTTTTTACTCCCTTCCACTTCTGCACCCTATGCCCTCTCCCCGTTGCTCACATCCTCCCCCTCAGCTCCTTGTCAATACCTCCTTTTGCCATGGGAATATTCACCAATAGAGTCCCTACTAGGCTGAAGTAGACCATAAAATTCTTGTAATAAATAATTATATCCTCAGGAGGCGGCTGTGTTTCAATTCAGAAGCAGAAAGGCAAAGCAAGACTCAGAAATACACTCATCTTTCTCCTCCCAGTTTTTGCTTCCTGTCTCTTCAGCCACAGCCTTTGAACAGAGGAGAGAGGGAGGCGACATGCTTCCCAACCTCAGACAGTGGTTGAGTGAGTGAGGTACTATATAATTATTAGTAATTCTCCACTCGTGAGGGTAGATGACAGTCACAGCTGGTGTAGTGTCTGACCTGAGACCCAGGGAATTATCTCTCCATGCCATTAAAAACATGTATGTCTTTGTCTTTGCTTGGTTCTCTTGGCTTGAGATTTGAGATTCCTTATCATGTGGCTGCTCCAATAATTGGAGGGTTCTTGTGCCTTCAAACAAAATGTATGTCCCCCAAGGTCATGAAACACATGACAAAGAAAGAAGAAACAGTGAGGACTTGATGATTACAGAAAGCATGGCTTCAGCATAACCACATTTCATAGAAAAGCTACCTGAGAGGAGAGGCCAGGTGGCTGTACCATGCAGTCAGGCTGAGTGCTTGGCCATTTGGTTCATCACCCATTGTGTGATCAACCAGTAAATACACAGTCTTCATCCCTAATCTAAAAATAATCTCTGCCATTTTAGTGGTGTAAGAAAGACCAGCTCTTGAGTTCTGGCTGAAAGAAGGTTCAGTAAAGACAGGGAAGTGCAAAACAACTCTTTTGGTTGTCAAAGAGGAAAACAAGAAATAATGTACTGCATCTCCCCAAGCACTGAAAAGATTGTCAAACAAAAGGTAAAAATCTTAATAATGAGATTTCAACTGAGATGAAAATGAGTGATGAGGCGTATGAAAATGAGTCATTGTTTTGAAGCCTATTGTCAGTTTCCACCGAATAGCAACCACCAACTGCTAAGAGGATTCTGGGCAAGTCTGTTCTGGGGAAACAAGTGACAATATCACCTTCCTGGCTAGGGATGATAGATAAACTGAGGATACCAGATTGATGGGAGCCACAGGGAACTCTGCTGAGAAAGTACCAGATTCTACTACAGGAAGTAAGAGAAAGTGGAGGAAACATGACTAAGAACAACCTTCAAGAATAGCAGTTCTCAATTTTTGTGACTAAGAAATACATGAGTGATAAAAATCGTCATAGGCTACACTCCCTTCCCATTTCATTTACATTTCCAAAGGATAAAATCCCTCATGATGGTAAATCAGAGACGATTTTTTATGAAAATCCAAACAGGAACAGAAAGTAGATAGACCAAAAACATCCATCACCACCTTAACACAATCTTAGTAATAGAGTAACAAAACACTTCCTGAAACTGCAAATGCCAATAATCTGTAGGTGTGTGTGCACAGATGGAATGAGCCTGGACAAGTAGTCACTCACCCAGTTAGAAACTTAGGCTAGGTAGGGGTCCAGCTCAGTGGAAGAGTGTTTGCCTAGCATGTTTGAAGCCCTGGGTTCAATTTCCACCTCATAAAAAGTAAAGAAAGAAACCTAGGCAAGTCCACAGGTAACTCTAGAATTAATAATTCTTTGATTCACTGAATAGTTATTTCATTAGAAAAACCTTTATTGAATAAATACCATGGGCCAAGAATTCATTTTAGGGAACCCATCAGTGAAATGGGAATCCTTCAGTGAACAAAACAGATAAGATTTTTTTGCCATCATAGACCTGTACTGTATTTCAGCAGGATATGAGAATGGAGGTAGATAAACACTAAACTAAGTACAGAATGCAGTATAAGAAGATGACAAGTACAACAGTAAAAAAATAAGGTCGGCAAAGGGCTTAAGAAATAGGAATGTGTTGGGTGTGTATATAGTAGTCAGGTAGGTTGTATTGTTATTACAGCTAACAACCAGATAATCTCAAACAACAAAGAAAGAGGATTTACTAGTTTATGATACTCCACAGTCCATAAGTACATTTCAGCTTCAGATACAACTTGACCAACAGCTCAACAAAGTCATTAGGCAGGGTTTTCTCTCTTCAGTTTTAACCATTTTTGCTGGGAATTTGTTTCATTATCAGTTTTCTCTACTTACAAGATGACTGCAATGGCAACAGCCCTCACCTCTATGTGGAAAGAAGTCCACACCTCTCAAAGAAGAGCCTCTACATGAAGCTGATTGGCCAAGAAGAGCCTGACATGAGTTATATGTTCATTAGCAACCAATTTCTGTGGCCAGGAGGATGGAATGTGATGGCTAATTTCACTGATTCACATCACATTTATCTACTCTAGAGCTTAGGGGCTTACTCGTCTCCACCTGAGAGAGGACCATCATTAGCCCATATGTGCCTTGGCAGAATTTTTTTAAAGATCACCTGTTTTTCCATGAAAAGACACAGCCCCCTAGGCTCGTGGGACAGAAGCATGTTGGGTTTCAGCAGCTACTTACCTCCTCGGCTGTGTATTCTCATGCTGTACACAAACTACACAGCCCAATTAGGTGACTGTGCTGACGACCATGGGCTGAGAGCTGGGAAGGATGGATATCTGTCCAGGGGGCCCAGGGCCATCCTTTGAGAAATTCTATCCTAGGATCCCAGAGCAGAACTTTGAGCCAAGAGTCTGAGCAGACTGGAAAAACACCTAAAGCAAGAAACAGAACATTCTTTTCAGCCAGTGCTATCCCTGAGATGTGGGTACATTCACGTCTCCAGCTGTGGTCTCTAGCAGTTTATTATGGTGGGAAATGCAATGGGTTTAAAATTTAGTCACTCTGGATTTGTCTGACAGCCCCAAACTGGATACTGGAGGTTGAGCCTAGTCCCTAAACCTTCTCTTCCTTTCTCAGAGATTTGAGGGTTGAATTACTTAAAACATGGGAAGACTACAGGCTGTAGCCTTGCATAATTCCTAACAAATGTCATTGTGCTCTATGGAAACTATATAGGCAGTCACAGTGATCAGCTTGACTACTGTGGCACAAACTCATTAATTAACATCCTCTGCTGGAAAATGGAAGATCAAAACACAGGAGAAATCTTGGGCCTCAGAAGGCCCAAGAAGGAGATTCCCTAGCACATAGGAAGTCATACAGACCCTGGAGAGTGGAGGTACATGCTGAGTGTTAATTCACAAATTTGACAAGCATTTCCATCAGTCTTTGTGGTCTATGAATTAATAACAATCAAGGACAGTAATCTGAAGACTAGGTAAAAAACATTTATTTTAGGTTAAATATGGTAAAAATCTATGTGACCTCAGATTAGGCTTTTTTAAAACACAAAAAAGACTGAGCTGTGAAAGAAAAAAACATTAATAAATTTGGTTTCAAAATATAAAACTATGCTTTTAAAATAGACTGTTAAAAATCTAAAAGACTTGCTATAGAATGGGAGAAAACCTGTATACAATGTAGGTCTGATAAAGGCTTTTGGTCAAGGAAAGAAAAAAATTAAATCTAAATCTATTTATAAAAACTATGTTGTTCATGTTCATTGCCTTTCAATCTGATCTTTTGTCTGAATTATTTATTTGTTATCTCTGCCCTGCCTTCTACCATTCACTCTCTTTTTAAGTGTAACTGTTCTCCCCTACCCTTTTTTTTAGTGTATGCTATTAATACAGAGTGGCGATCATCATTTTGGGAAATTAACACATGACTCGAACATATTATTATGGCTAAGATCAAGGTGGACCCCTAAACTTCTGGTGTGCTGAAAGGTGGGGTTTTTGAAAGGTGATTGGATTGTGGGAGCCATACAGCTGACTTGCTGTTCGGTGGTGTGTCCTGGTTGGAAGAGTTGATCTCAAGGGTTGTGGCCTTCTCTCCCATCCCACCTCTTTCCTTCTCTGTGCTTCCTGGCTGCCATATTGTGATCAGGCCTCCTCTGCCCGGACCCTTCCACCGTGTGTTTCTATGTTTCAGCCTGATGACTATGGAGTTAAACTTCTGAAGTTGTGAGCCAAAATAAATGTTTCCTTCTTTAAATTGTGGGTATCAGGTAATTTGTCCCAGTGACAAAGAAAGTGACTAAGAAAATACCTTGATGATTTTTAATCTGGTTGCCACCCTCTCCCTTTCCTCTCTATCCCCAATCCTCCCCACCTTCCTCATCTCCAGAAGTCTATCTCCTAGTTTCATGTCATTTGTCCTTTATTTAATGGGTTGATTGATTGATTGATGTTTTAGGTTTCTCATGTTATGATAACTTTCTGAGTCTGGCTTAATTTACTAAAGGTGGTGGCCTCTACTTCATCGATTTTCTTTAGCCAGTCTTAACCAAAATACTGAGGCACTTAACCCTTTAAAAAATCCTTTCACAAGGTCTCAGGGAAGAGAGAGGCCAGTGGATTAATCACTCTGCCTATCTTTACACACATCATGACTTCTACTGGAAAAGCCTAGAGCTCTTTCAAATTCCATTGAAAGGTTTGGATGAAGTGTGCCACCACCTCTAGGTGCTGCCTAGAGCCTCTTTTAGCTGCTGCATCACATTGCCTCTCTCGAAGTTTCATGGATGTTTTAAACATTATGATCTCAAGAATATGTCTCTCTTCCAAACCTCAGTTTCTTTTCTATAAACTGAGAATCTTGATCTAAACTCCAGTGCTTACAGTGCTTAGTTAGATGTGAATAAGTAAATTGGTCTGATAATAAGGCAATTAGAACTGGAGAACTAGAATTCAAATTAACTTTTTTCAACTATCTGTAGTCCAAACAAAACTGGTTGGTTGACCTTTGTCCATGGAGTGATACAGTGCCAGAGTTCTCCCTCCACAAGTTGGCAACCTCAGAGTGAACAATTCCTTCACACTTCAACATTCTTTTGTTCCGTTTGCATGTGGCTGGATCATACAGTTCACTAAATCCAGGATTGTTCTCTAACATCACTAGGGACTTTTACAAAATACCAGTGAACATAAAATAATACACATTAAGAGTGGATGGTCATGTGCTACTTGAGGACAGATATTCCAAATTTTATTGTAATCAAAACATGGGCAGCCAGCACTCGGGAGGCTGAGGTAGGAGGAGCGTTGTGAGTTCGAAGCCGGTTTGGGCTACAACGCGAGCGCAAGGCCGGCCTGAGCTACACAGTGCGACCCTGCCTCAAAAAACCAGGGCTGGGAGTTTGGCTCAGTGACTTAAGCGCCTGTCTGGCAGGCACGAGGTTGTGCGTTCAATCCCCACAAAAAAAAAAAAAAAAAAAAAAAAAAAAAAAAAAAAAAAAAAAAAAAAACAAAAAACATGGGCAGTAGAGACATATAAACAGGTTATGAAGGTAAAAATTTATGACTATAAAGTAAGGCCCTTCCCTGTAGCCCCACAGCCCCATAAAAGCATCAGAATAGAAATTTAGGGGAAAAGTTTAGGCAAGAAGAAATTTTCAGGTAGGAAGCCTGAATTTGGGAGTATTGCTTTGAATATAAGTCTTATTGAGGTTATAGAATGTAGCATTATGCCATACTAAATACATGCTAAATAATAAATAGCTTGTTGATTGATCATGACTAACTTAAAACAGCTATTGCTCAAAAAATAAATAAATAAAGATGAAATTAAGACAAAGAATAGGTCTAGAGTTTGATAACCCAGAAGAGTATGTTATAGACAACACATACCAATTTTATTGACATGCAAAAATTTGTCTTCACTACTAATTAAGATGAATCACCATAACACCTATAGGTAAGCATTAAAGATGTATTGAGTGGCTTAAGGTAAAGGTAAAAAAGCAAATGAACATCCTAAGAGGAACTGCCAAGGAGACAAATAGGAAAAATTAAAAAAAAATTTCCCATTTATTCAAATGAATTTCAGATAATATACCCATTTCATGCCCCTCTGCCAAAAAGAGATTAAAGAAGAAATACACTGTAAAGGATTTTGGCAGAATTCTAGAAAGAAAGTGCTATAGTTTGGATCTTAGATCTTCCCCAAAGACCCGTTTGTTCAAGGGTTGGTCTCCATCTAGGTACTATCGGGAAGTGGTAGAAGCTTTGAGAGCTGGGCCTACTGGGAGGGCCTCAGGACATCAAGGGCATACCCTCTGGGAACTGTGGGGCCCGAGGCTCACTTTCATTCTCTCTCTCTCCCTCTCTCTTTGCTCCCCAGCTATGAGGTGAGTGGTTTGTTCTGTCGCATACTCCCACCATGATGTGTGCCACCACAGGTCCAAAGCACTGGGGCCTCTAAAGCTATGAATCAAAATAAACCTTTTCTCTTTTTTGAGTTGATCATCTCAAATGTTTGTTAAAGTGATGGAAAGCTGACCAACACAGAAAGACTGTAACAATAAGATGAGATTTGGAGTAATGAAAGGAAATAAAATATTTCTTTTTTATTTTAAATGTAATTGCCAAATGACTCTTGGCCTAGTATTTGAAGGATCATTAGTTAGCCCTACAATTGACCTATCTTCCACTTTCTTTTCTTTTTCTTTTTTTATACCAGGAATCAAACTCATGACCTCACTCTTGCCAGGCAGGTGCCATACTACTGAGCTATATCCCCAGCCCCATTTCCTACTTTCTTGTCATTTTGTTTGCAAACCACTTAAACATTTCCTCTAATGCACACTGTTCTTTTTGACACAATACCAAAAGATCCTATGCTATAGTCATACAGGACAGTGTTGGAAAATATGAATATCTAAATAATTTTTTAAAAGATAATATTTTTTCCTTTCTTTTTTCAATGTATAAGTTTCTAAAAACATGCTCATAGCTGCCCGTAGCATGTCTTCATCACTCAGAGCCTCACCGAGATCATTCCCAAGTGCTCCTGAACTTGTGATTGTCATTTTATGTAGATGTGAACCTTGTCCTGGTGGATTTGCCTGCTACTGCTGCTGCTGCTTTTCAAAGTAAGCTTTTCTTCTTTTCTACAGTTATGATGCAAGCTGCTTTTCAAAGTAAGCTTTTCTTCTTTTCTACAGTTCTGATGCAAGCTTTGTACCTGGTATCTGTGGAACAGCTTGATATGTATTTCTAGAACTGAGTTGAATAGCCCTGGGGATATCTGCTTCTCCATCTTTCATGTCAATTTCCTAATGACTTTAATGCTACAGTCCTCTGCAAATCCACTTCATTTAACATTCCTGACACACCACTTGCTTCTGAGACTCATTACAAGTCTTGTTTGAAGGACTTTCTGCTATCTTAGTTTTGCTAATTTCTTCTCCAGTAAGTTTTGGTTGATACATCTATTGGACCCTGATCGCATGCCAAATTTGCTCAGGGTCACAATCTGGTGACAAATAACAACAAATATAGAATAACCTTCCTGTTGTAACTGAGCCAAGAAAGATACATATACATGCATCTGACAATTCTGAACCCATCAAGAGAGAATCCAAGCTAAATCACTGTTTTCCTAATTTTCTAATTGTAAACCAGTAT
Organism: Dasyprocta punctata; assembly: GCA_004363535.1. Taxonomy (NCBI): domain Eukaryota; kingdom Metazoa; phylum Chordata; class Mammalia; order Rodentia; family Dasyproctidae; genus Dasyprocta; species Dasyprocta punctata. Next base: position 5,882 of record RJWM01033013.1, on the reverse strand, counting down.
CCTTTATAATTGCCAAGGTGTGATTTTTCATTTATAGGCCTCTAATACTATGGACAGTTGAACACGATTAGTTCTAAACCCCAACCTTCTAAGGTACTGTTTGTACCAGAGAAAAGCCCACTGTCATCTGTATTTCCAGGAAGCTGGGGTAAAAATTCATGGGTAAGTCTTCACAAGTAACTCCACCCCCTGCCACTCTCATTTTTCCTTTTTTATCTACCTAATATGCAATTGAGGGTAATTCCACGTGTCTAAATTGTCTCTTGGCCATAAATTATTCAAGTAGTGAGGAGCACAGAGTGAGCCTTCTTGTTCTTGTCTAAGATGGGTTCTATATTTATTTAGAAAAAAAATTAAGAAACTGATGCAGGATGATGAACTGGCTTGAGGAAGTTACACAGTGCCTCAAACCTGGAAAAAATTTTAAATTGTTAAACCTAGTTCCCTCAAGCCTTTGTGCCATATTTACACTACCCATTCACACTGAGCATAATGAATTAAATTTCATTAAACTTTGCAGCTTTTTCCTTATGTTGCAGGTCATGTCCAATTCTATGCTCATCACACGTAAGTTCCTGGAAACCTGCCCTGGGACACTATCACCCACAGTAACATCTACATATGTATTTTAAGCAGTTTTCTTAGAAAACACTAGCAAACCCCCCAAATAATTCTACAGAGCTCAAGGGGTTCACGGCTGTGGTTTAAGGAACACTATTCCATTTATGTTTATAAGGCACATCTTTATGGACCCTTCCCTCATGTTGAAAGACAAGGATAAATCATGAGCTTTGTTGTCAAACACATTTCCCAATAATAGCTGTATGGCTCTGAATGGCTCACATGACCTCTCTGAGGCTGTTTTCCCATCTGTAAGCCATGGAAAACTCTGTCTTTTACAAAGATAGTTAAATACACTTAATGATACTTTTAAGGTAGGTTTTAAATTGGAGCACAATGATGTGTGTCTTTAGACTCCTATGGTAAATATACCAGTTCAAGAAAGAACAAATTTGAATAGCTTCTCTCAGTATATTGAAGCTGTTGGTTGCCCCAGGCAGTCATTGTTCTGGGATAAGGATTAAACAGAAAGTTTGAGACTTGATTAAAATTCCTGAGAGTCTGAAGCAACTGTGGTAAGGGAGAAGCGGATCACAGGCAACTCCAGAGCAGGGGTGATAGGCTGCACTCCAGGGCTGAGGGTAGGAATCAGTTCAGCTGTGTCTTGTTCTGCAGACTCCTGGGAAGTTGCTCTCCCAGCATAGTAGTTGTGCTTCAGGAAACGCAGGCTGAGCATTAAAGGGGAGCTTGCCAAGGCCCAAGCTTGGATCCAAACTCAGGCTAGCCTTCTTTTTCTTCGTTAACTGGCAGGACAAAATGTAAATTTAAAAGTCAGAGTAGTCTTCTTTGGAGACAGGTGGCTTCTTTAAACTTCTTCAGCCTCCTTTGAGATACTGTCCCCAGGAGGTCAAGATCCAGTTTCCTTTCCACAGGGAAAGGAGGGAGCTGAAGATGACCGGAAGCGACACAGTGAACCCAAAGATGTATATTGTCTCATCCTATTTCCCCTCCCTTCTGTTCCTTTCTATAAATGGCTCTTGTACACTTGGACAAAGTGACATGGTGACTTGTGGCAAAGGGGGCCTCCATCTTCTTGGTGATAGCTTTGAGTAAAACATTTTTTCTTTTTATCAAAAATGGCCTCACATGATTTGTTTGGGAGAAGTGAACAAATGGACCTGAGCAGCTGTACCTGGGCACCCTCTGGTAGCTCAGTAGTGAGACCAAGAGCAACAGCAGCAGCAGTCTACCATACGGGAGAGCAGCTGGAAATGATTGCTGTGCCTGAGGGGTTGAAATGCAGAGTAACTGCTGATATTTAGAATGTCTGGCATTTTGATGGCATTGTTTCATAGAGTCTTACTTGAAGACTTTAAATAGAGCAAATATAAAATGGTTTGCAAACTTAATCATAGGGAAGGTGAATGTAATTTTATTGACATTAATTCTTTTGACTTTCATTGTGTTATTAGAGGAGGAATATAGTTTTTAAAGATCTTAGCTTCATCTGAATTTCTCACAAGATGAAATCTCTTCTTGGGACATGAATGAACATAGTAGTGGCTAAGTTACTAAAACATGCTTGTTGCCCAAACTAGGGACAGCCTACAGAGATGAAAGTTGGTCTGCAGACAATCAAGGCAAGCTCCATTCAACTAGATTGAAGTCTGCTAGAAGAATCCTGTGCACGGTGGTTCCTCCAGGGAAGAAATTCTTGAACTACAACTGGAAAGAGTGCTCACACGTTAGATGAAGCACTCTTGAGAGAGGGAATGGCGGGGGCAGGAGGAAGCTGAAGACATGTGTCTGGACTGTAAGAGACTGATGAGGCCCTGCTCCAGGCAGGCAGGCAGTTTCCAAAGCTAGAAGGAAGTTGTTGGAAGTTCATAAAACAGCATTTGGAAATATGCAGAACTGTCAAATAATCCTTCTATATTTCTTGTAACAGAGACGAGAACCTCAGTCTTACATAATTTGAAGGATTACCCAAATTTGTAAATTAAATCTGTGACATCATATTTAGGAAGGAAAAGAACTTTACATACTATGTTACACCCTAATAGGATTTTGGAATGAACTTGGAACAGGGTCCTGTTGATATAGGGTGTGTGATATACGACCACCAAATAAACCGAGTAATATAAGGAAAATAGTATAACTCCCAACCTGCTAGATGTGGGGCCCACACAATACATGTCCCTCTGAGAACCGTGTGAGGAGCAAGGGAGCTATTTACACATCAATCACTGCAGACGCCCAAAATGGTGAGACTGAGAAGATACGGGCAGAGTGCCAAAGGAAACATTGCACTCCCATCCCAGATGGAATTACCAGACTTGCACTCCTGAGAGGTAGAATCTGCTTTCCTTGAGAGAGGGAATGGCGGGGGCAGGAGGAAGCTGCAGACATGTGTCTGGACTGTAAGTTAGGGGAATACCAGGTCTTTTTTTCCTGATCTACCCCTTGCAGAGAGGATTTATGAATCCAAAATGATAATCATTTGTAAATACTTTTCTCAGGTAAAAATGTGATGAAATGGAGAACATTTCATTCATAAAAATGTGGAAAAGCCAGTAAAGCCCAGAAGACCAAGCAGGGCCATTCTCAGCAGTGAGCCAGGAGTCTGTGCACCTCTCAGGAAGCCGTGCAGAGTTGGGGAGAACAGAGAAGTTCCCTAAGTGTGAGGTGCTGCGGGGACATGGCTGAGAGATGAAATGGGGGATCCCAAATTGCCAAGTAGCTCAGGAGCGACTTTGGGAAGAGAGGGAAGGTCTAATAAAGTTTTTGTAAATTTTTGATGGAGGTATATAGTATACAAAAAATGTAGATATATAAAAACCCTTACCTTGTTGAATTGCCACAAACAGAGCAGTCACAGAAGCGGCAACCTTCAGTTGCCTTAGCTCCCTTCCAGCAGTGAGCCTTCCCCTAAGGGTAACCAGCATCCTAACCTAGAATGGCAGGGATTGGCTTTGTCAGTTTTGTATTTCATGTATATAGAATCACATAATATGTACTCATTTAACTGGCTCCTTCCACTCGACATTGTCTGTGAAAGCATCCATGTTGTTGCAGAGTTGCAGATCATTCATTCTCATACTGTATATTCTGCAAATACACTTATGAATGAGTTTTAGTTTTCTTAATAGGCTGTTAGTTTAGCTGCTATGCAGTGTACAATATAGCTGCCTTCTCTGTCTTTCCACATCGTCAATGGATGATATGTGACTTCAGAAGATTCTGTAAGATGAATATAAAATGCCAAGCACAGTGTCAGGATAGTGTGGAATGGAACAGTCCAGAGCTGTGAATTATAAATGACAATTACTTGTCAAGGAAATGGACAAGTGATCCAAAAGGACCTTTTAAACCTTTGTCAGGAATTAGAACCCTGAGAACCAAAATGTATTTGGAGTTGAATTAACTCATGTGTGCTCTAAACAGATGGTTCTTGAATTTGTGCTACTGCAATCCACAAAGGCTCCTTGGCTCCCATCCTTCCTGAGATGTGAACAACCCTTTTTTCTAGTCTATTTATGGTGAAGTTTGCCACCAAAGGATCCGGACAAATAAAGTTCCTCTGACCAAAAATCTCTCCTATACCTTCAACATGTTTTGAAAACCCTGTATTAGGAATTGCTTAAGAGAATCACACAATGAAAATAGATACAATACTTGAGCTATTGCATGAAAGTATTGAGAAAGGAAACTGTTAAACTATAATAAATTCCTAAAATGGTAGTTTCCAAAGGTTTATGAGCTCTCATTTAGAGCCAGGAAAGACCAGAGAATGAATAATTTTGGCTATGATGAGACAGTCTGATTCATGTTACCCGCTCCAGGTGAAAATCTCTGGCAAGTGGGAGAAAGTCATGTGGGTGCAGGGCTGCTGAGGACAGTCGCTATCAGCATCACAGCTTAGGTGAGGTCAGTTTAACTCCTTGTGGATAACCTGGGTGTGCCACCCACCCAGACTGCATGGTACAGGAAGAGTATTGAATGCCTTTGTTACAGTTTCTAATGATTCTCATGTGCAGCAGTTTTCGGAAACCCTAGAATTACGTGACTTCTCATAAAAATGATGTGTGGCATTTACCTCAGTACTTTCCTACTGTTCGTTTTTATGGAGCATTAGTTTTCTTGACTTTTTGGAAGGTGGTATGGTTTGAAGTAGTTGTTCTAATTCTACAGATTTCCCTCTTCTTCTGTTTTTGCATAGTGTTCAGAAATACAGCAGGCTGTTCTCTGAAATTTCCTCTGCTCCATTATCCAGGGAAGGTCTCAACCTGCTTTTCCCTTCATTATTACTGTCCTTATTCTTCTCGGTTGCCGTTTCTACTCAATTTGTGTCCAGTTCTGGAATCTCCCTGGCTCTTCCCAATGCTGAGCAGCTGACTTTTGCCTTATAAGAGTCAATTATGCACAATTCTTCCCAACATTATGCTCCTCTTTGTATCTGCAATGAGCGTAATGAGAGGGCTTACACCATACAGATCAGCAAATACTACCAGTCATCTTGCTAAGCAATTCTCAGCAAACCAGTGGTTGTGCTGTTCCAGCCCACAAGGTGTGGAGCTTTCAACTCATTAACACTAAGGTGAACAAAACAAACTCTTTGAGTTACAGCTCCTTTATTTGTCTGCCTGTTCTCCACTGGGTTCTCAGCGGCTGTTTTAGGGGTTTCCTAGATGACTCAGACACACCATGGTGTCCTCTGCTCTCTCCTTCACAGATGATGCCACAGGTTTTATGACTGCTGGTTTATCTTCACCCTATTGTATTCTGGGGACCATAGAGACACACTATCACTTCATTTTGCTGTAGGTGGTGAGACTTTTATTTTCCTCTATTTTATATGGAGATCAAAGATTCAAAAACTACCACTACTATCTTTCTAGAACCTACAGTTAGATTACTTCTAAGGATTATTCCAGTTCTGGAATTGTCTGGGTTCAAATCCCTGAAAACTGTTTAATGAAACAGTGAATTAAACCTAGAGCTGTTGTTGGGCTCAAGGCCTCCTGGTGGCTAGGGCTGCAGTGTTATAGTTCTCATCTTCTGTTAAAGTTTTATAGAAGATACTTCCCCTTAGCTAGTTGTCCTTAGGGTCCTGAAGATTTCTCCTTTGAACTTAAACTTTTGCCTGCTTTAGACAGCCTCTGATGTTAGGCTGTTCTAGTCACTGTTTAACTCATGATTACCAAAGTAATAATAATAAAAATTTTAAAACAGGGTGTGAAACCATTACATCCAAACAAACAATCACTTCTCTGAAACTTCTTCCTCCAAAAAAAGATGTTTCCAGGACTCAGGATTTCAGG
>RJWM01033012.1:0-20961 GCA_004363535.1 Dasyprocta punctata | reverse complement strand
CAAGAGGTATTCTAAGGGGAAAAGAAGGAAGGAAGAGAAAAGGAAAAAGACATAAATTTATAAATATTCATAAATAAGACAGTTAAAAAAAACCGTATTGCTAAATACAATAGCTATTGAAAAAGAAAAGTTAATATACCTGAATTGATGAATCTTACATGTCTATATCTGTCAATATCCTCAACCCCTAGGAAGGTAAGGATATGCAATATTGTAACTACTGTCAAACTTCAACCACCTCAGTGTGTAAACCTACAATGTTACTGTATCAGATCTGTTGTTGTTGTTTATCTGTCTTTTTTGACTTTTATTTCTAGCTTCTGAATCTATTTTCTCTTAAATAAAAAATAAATAAATAAATAAAACCCTCCTGAACAACCAATGGGTCACAGATGAAATTAATGAAGAAATTAGACAGTTTCTACAATTAAATGATAATGCCAATACAACATACCAGAACTTATTGGACACAATGAAAGCAGTTCTAAAAAGGAAATTTATAGTGGTGAATACCCACATCAGAAAAACAGAGCAAGCTCAAATAAACAAACCTCGAACATCCAGAAAAATAAGAGCAGGCCAAGCCCAATGCTCATTATGAGGGAGGAAACTGTAAAGATCAGACCAGAAATTAATGCAATGGAGACTAAGAAAAAAATTACAAAGAATTCATGATTCAAAGAGTTGGTTCTTTGAAAGATTAAAAAAAATTGACAAAGTCTTAGCCAAACTTATCAAAAAAAAAAAAAAGAAAGAAAAAGAAAAGAAAATACTCAAATCCATGCAATTAAAAATGAATAGAGTGAAATCACAAGAGATGCTACAGAAACTAAGATCATCAATACCTGCTTTAAGCATTTGTATTATAAAAAGATGAAAAATGAAGAAATGGAGAGATTCCTAGATATATACAAATTATCATAGTTGAATCGAGAAGATATAAAAATTCTAAATAAACCAGTATTAGTCAGTAAAATTGAAGATGTAATTTAAAACCTACCAACAAAGAAAAGTCCAAGCCCTGATGGATTCATTACTGAATTCTACAAGAAATTTAGAGAAGACCTAATGCCACAACTTCTCAAACTCTTTAATGAAATTGAAAGGAATCAATACTCCAAAATTCATTCCTGGATGTAAGTATGTGGATATCAAAACCAGAGAAAGAATCCAACCAAAAAGAGAACTACAGCCAAATTTCTCTCATAAACATAGGGGCAAAAATCTTTAATAAAATGTAGACAAACAGAATGCAGCAAATCATCAAGAAGATTACACAGCTTGACCAAGTAGGATTCCTCCCAGGAATGCAAGGATGGTTCAACATACAAAAATCAATAAATGTAATATGCCATTTCGATACAGTCAAGGACAAAAAAAATATGATCATCTCAATAGATGCAGAAAAAGCTTTTGACAAAGTTCAACACTCATTCATGATTTAAAAAAACAAACCTCCAGAAAATTGGAATAGATGGTCTTTATCTTAATCTGAAAAAAGCCATCTATGACAAAACACCCAACATCGTACTAAATGGACAAAAAGTAAAAGTTTTCACTCTAAAATTAGGAACAAGACAAGGATGTCCACAATCACCATTCCCATTCAATATAGTTCTGGAAATATTATCTATATCAATTAGACAAGAGACAGAAATAAAAGAATACAAAAGAAAGAAGTTAAATTATCATTATTTGCAGATGACATGATGCTCTACATAGATGACCCCAAAACTCCACCAAAAGACTTCCAGATTTAATAATCAAGTTCAGTACCATAGCTGCATACAAAGTCAACAGTCAAAAATTAATAGCACTCCTATACACAAATAACAAACCCACTGAGAGGGTGTGGGACTTAGCTCAGTGGCCTAAGTGCTTGCGTGGCAGGTGCGAGGTTGTGAATTCGATCCCCAGCACAAAAAAAAGAAAAACACCCACTGAGACAGACATTAGGGAAACAATACTTTTCACAATAGCATCAAAAATAAATAAAGAAAGAAATGCCTAGAAGTCAATCTAACAAATGAAGTAAGAAAACTATATTGAAAACTATAGTACTCAAAAAAAAAAAAAAAAAAAAAAAAAAAAAAAAAAAAAAAAAAAAAAAAAAAAAAAAAAAAAAAAAAAAAAAAAAAAAAAAAAAAAAAAAAAAAAAAAAAAAAAAAAAAAAAAAAAAAAAAAAAAAAAAAAAAAAAAAAAAAAAAAAAAAAAAAAAAAAAAAAAAAAAAAAAAAAGAAAAAAAAAAAAGAAGATTGAAGAGAATACCAGAAAATGGAAAGATATCCCTTGTCCTTGGGCAGGAAGAACCAATACAGTGAAAATGGCTATGCTTCCAAAATTGTTATACAGATTAATGCAACCTCAACCAAAATTCTGATACCATATTTCACAGAAATATAGAAAACAATCCTAAAATTCATTTCAAACCAAAAAAGATCTAGAAGAGCAAAGCAATTCTGGGCAACAAAGGCAAGTCAAGGGCATCACAATTTCTATCTTGAAATTATACTACAAAGCCACTGTGATAAGAATAACATGGTACTGGAAAAAAAAAAAACCAGACCTAAGGATCAGTGGAACAGATTAGAAGATGCAGAAACAACTCTAAACACACTCAGTCACTTCATCTTTGACAAAGGAGGCAAACACCTTCATTGGAAGAAATATAGCCTCTTTAAAAAGTGGTGCTAGAAAAACTGGTTTTCCGTACGTGTAAGATTAAAACTAGGCCCATATCTTTCACCATGCACTAAACTAAAATCAAAGTGGATCAAAGATCTAAATATTAACACACAAAACTAAATCATCTGGAAAATAGAATAGCTAGAATTCTTGAAAACACTGGTGTAAGCAAAGACTTTATGAACAAAACTCCAAAACAGGAACTATCACAAAGAATCAACTACTGGGATCTCACCTTATTAAAAAGCTTTTGCACAGCTAGCAAAACCACCAACAGAGTGAAGAGACAACCCACAGTGTGGGAAAAATGTTTTTCCAACTGTTCCTCAAAGGACTAATGTATAGACTATATAAAGAACCCAAGTCAGACCCCACAAATTTAAAGATCCAAAAATGGGCATCTGAAATGAACAGATACTTCTTAGCTAAACAAATACAAACAGCAAATAAATATATGAAAAAACGTTTAACACCACTGGTTATTTGAGAGGTACCAATTAAAACAACATTGAGGTTCTCACTCCAGAAACAATGGCTATTATCAAGAAAACAACCAATAACAAATGTTGGCAGGGCTGTGGGAAAAAAGGGACACCTCCACTTTTGGTGGGAGTGCACAATGGAATAACCACTGTGGAAATTGGTATGGGGATCCCTCAACATACTAAGACAAGAGATTCCATTTGATCCAACTATTAACCTCCTTAGTATCTTCCCAAAAGAATTAAAAGCATCATACCACAGCAATATATACATACCCATGTTTATAATAGCTAATGCAGTTTATAATAGCTAAATCTTCAAAACAACCCAAATGCCCATCAACTGATGAATGGGTAAAGAAGATGAGTTTTTTTTTTCATACAATGGAGTACTACTCGGCATCCATAAATAAGGATAAGTTTGAGACATTTCTAGCTAAATGAATGCACCTTGAGATCATCCTCTTAAGTGAAATAAATCAGACACACATGTATAAATACTGCATAGTTTCTCTAGTGTGAGAAAGTCAAAGTGTAAATAAGGACCAAATGTATAATAGATATTGGGAAACAGGAAAACATTCAAGGGACGGGGGAGAGGTAAAGGAAGGAAGGGATGGAAAAAAAAAGAATACAAGGAAAAAATGAAAACAAAGTTTCTGTAAATAAGGAGGGGAAGAGGGGTTGAAAGGAAAGGAAGGAAATGGCAAAAAAAGAAGAAGGAAGATATATTATGTACAGACATAAGTTCTGTATGATGAATGTGATCATTATATATATCTAAAATGTACCAGTAAAATCTGATTAAAAAATAAAGCGCACCACAAGCAATAAACTAAGTTTATAAATTTCAAAAGAATTAACAGAACATATAATCTTAAAAAGAAAGGAATTAAGCTAGAAATAAATAATAAGAAAAGTAGAAAATCACCAAATGAGGGGGCTGGGGATTTAGTTCAGTACAACAAGCACCTGCCTGGCAAGCGTCAGGTCATGAGCTTGATCCCTGGTACCCCTCCCCCCCCAAAAAAAGAAAAAACAAAATCACCAAATGTTACAATTAAAAGACATGTTTTTAAATATTCTAAAGTCAAAGAAAAAATTCTATTGATAATTAGGAAATATTTGTATTGAGTGATAACAAAGTTGTTATATAACAACACGTAAAATGCAGCTAAAGCAGAACTTGGAGGGAGATTTGTAGCATATATTAAGAGAGAAGCATACATTAAGAGATACAAAAGCATATATTAAAAGAGAAAAAATAAAGATGTCAATAGAATATCAGGAAGTTAAACAAGAAACAGGAAACTAAACCCAAAGTAGCAGGTAAGTATACCAAGTAGAAATTAAACTGAAAAGAAACATACAATATGTAAACATAACAAGACCAATACTGTTCAATGACAAGGTTAATAAAATCAACAAGTTTTGAACAATATTGATAAAGAAAATCACACAGAGAGAGAATCTATAAATAATAGCTACAGTCAGGAATACAGTTGAGCGGCACAAGCACCTGCCTGGCAAGCACAAGGTCATGAGTTCAATCCCCAATATAAATAAATAAATAAATAAATACTATAATAAAAAAGAGAAGTACCATGTCAAATGTTGTATCCAACTTAGTAGCTGCAACAAGAGTATACCACCAATGATTTTTTGGCAATTAATATGAAATTTTAGACAAAACAGACAAATTCCTAGGAAAAAGCAACTTGCCAAAACTGGCTCAAAGATAAATAGAGAATCTGAATAGTCTTTAAAAATAGCCATTGAACTGCTAGTAGAAATAGAGGCACTTATCCACTCCAAATTTTAAAAATATCTATGGAGAGATTGCTATCTACCTGATTGCATGAGGAGATATATATGTCCCTTAAAATGTCTCCATCTTTCTACAAAAGAACCCCATTTTTAAGTTGCTCTCCTAAAGAAGTAATCAAAAATGAGTTGAACATCTCTGTTCACAGATGCATACAGCCATTTCCATAAGCATTATTTATGAATAGAGGGAAAACTCAAAAGGGAATAGTATGGTTATGTGCGCCCATTCACTAGCATTAAGATGATCTTCACAATGTAAGGAAATAAATATAGGAAGTTCAAAAACGGAGAGCACATAACTTGGTACACAGATGGATTTAAATTATGTAAGAAAATAAATGCGCACGCATCCTGAGAAGACTGATATGAGAAGTGCCAAACTATTAAAAGAAATTCTCCAGTGACTGCAGGTGATTTCTTCTCTCTTCTTTATACTTCCTCTTACTTTCCAAATTTTCAACAACAGGGAGGTCCTATTTCTTAAAGCACAAGAAAGTACTGTTTTACAATACCAAAGTGGGCGGCTTCCACGGTAACACTTGGACCTTCTGGACTTGGCTGAGTCCCAGCAGGGAATGACATCCCTCTCTGGGAAACCACCTAATTAGGATAATGGATGACTAAGGAGATCAAAGGCTTAGGCTGTCTGTCAGAGTCACAGACAGACACGGAGTTTTTCCAGACTGTGTCAGAGAGAGCGGTGAGACATAACCATGAAGGTTTGGAGCCGAAACCAAGTCCAGTCCAGTGATCCTGAGATGACTGTAACCCCCTTCTCAGAGGGGTTTGGAGTCAACATCTAGCACCCTCTGCTTGCCAGGCTGGACCTGACCTGAGGGAGGGCTGTGATGTTTCTGACCCCACTGGATATTCAATCCTAGATCTGGGCAGTACCATAGCTGATAATCTGCTACTGGTTCGCAAGTCTCATGACTCAATACTGAGGAGCTTCCTCTTGCCCCCTGGAGAATGGCCTGACTCCTGCCCGGCCCTGCACTGAGAGCCCCACCATCCTGTCACTGTGGTGTCCCATTATCTGGTGGCCTACAGGCCTGGGCAGCAGGGTCCACGTCTGCCCTTTGGACTGAGCCTCTGTCCGTTACTCCCTTGGCCTTGTTTTGTAACTTTATACTCTAGTCCCTCAAATATCTTCACTTCTCAGATTCATTCTGAGTCCTTGGAATTATATCTGAAGCTTTACTTGTTTGTGTGTATACGTATCTGTGTGCCTTTCTGTTTTTATATTTTTTAAATTATTTATTTATTTTGTCTTTTCTAGGACAAGATCTCACTATGCAGTTTAGGCTGGTCTTGAACTTGCAGTGATCCTTCTGCCTCAGCCTCCTGGTGCTGGAATTACAGGTATATGCCACCACACCCGACTGTGTGTTTACATTGCCTAACAACCAGCTAAGGACTACAGCTAAGGACTGTAAGGTCCCCATATTCGTTTGCTAAGATTGTCATGATAAAGTGCCACAGAAGGGCTGCCTTCAACAACAGAAACTACCTGTCAGGCCATAAGGCTGAAGTCCACCATCAAGATGTCGCGGGTCTGGTTTCTCCTGGGACCTCTCTCTGTGGCTGTCCTCACAGTGACGTCCTTCTGTGTGTGTCCGTGTGCTACTCACATCTTTTTAAAAGGAAGTCACTTTTAAATGGGACCCACCCATTTTATTTTAATGTCCCCTTTAAGGACTCTGTCTCCAAATACGGTTACATCCTGAGGCACTGGAGTTACAGCTTCAGGGACTGAACATGGGTGGGGGCCGTGATTCAGCCAGGCCATGCTTGATCAGAGCCCACAAGGGTCAGTCAAATTCACAGCACACATAGCAACAGGCCACTGAGGAGGCTCCCTGTGGGCATTCATTACTATTGCCGCTTCCCAAGAGTTGGGACACAAGCCCTTCCTGAGGGGGACAGCTCAGCCCCAGAGCCCTCCAAGCCTGTCATTCTGTATCAGGCGCCACTATGGCACACCCTAAGCTGTCCACCAAGCAGCCTGCAGGTCAGCACAGTGCAGACTTGAAATCTTGACCCTGACCCGGGCTCTGGCAGAGCTGGAGAGAGGGCACAAAGAGGAGGGAGGGAGAGAGGGAAGGAAGGGCTCACTGCCAGCCTCAGCCCCCCTCCCAACCTGCACAGCGTCCCTCCCCATATCTGACCCTGTCACTATCCTCTTAAAACCACCCACAAAGAACAGGTGCTCACAGGTGGCCAAAGAGAAACGGGCGAGAAGAGGAACAGGTGATTCACAGATGGAACCTGCAAGCGGCTACCGGCCATCCAGGCACTCGGGCCACTGTCGAGAACACACTGCGTTCTGTGCACTGCCACGCATACCGAGAGAGAACAAACAGCCTAGACTGGCAATCATTAATTACAAAGAAGACAAAAAGTTGGGAGGGAAAAGTAATCTCAGCACACAAGATCCTTGAGTGCTGCAACTTGAGATCACACTGGTAAGTGAAATAAGACACACATCTATCAACATCATATTGTCTCACTAGTGTGGGAAGCTGAAAGAAAGGACATATGTATATGTGTATGTATATATGTATATAAAAACAGTTAAGATAGTTATACTGCTAATTTCTCTGAGTTCACTGAAGAGAAAGATTTGTGCTGGCATTGTCTGGATGACTGAATGCAGACATCTTGTGCTCTGGGTGAATGATTTAGGGATGACAATGTGCAATGGATGTACCATTGTTGCCCCCGATTGATGTGTTTTGAATTTTTTTTCTCTTTGAAATAAAAATGGACTTAAAAAAAGATTTAAGGTCCTTGAAGGGTGTAAAACTATGTGTGCTCATAAAGAAGAAAACCAATCTGGTGCAGTGGCGTCCACCTGTGAGGCTGTAAGTTCAAGCCCAGTCTGGGCAACTTAATGACTCAGCAAGACCCTGTCTCGAATTAAAAAATACAAAAGGGCTGGGGATGCAGCTCACTGCAAAGGGCAAAGGCCTTGGGTTCATTCCCCACCACTGCCACCAAAAAAAAAAAAAAAGACAGAAACCCTGATTTTTTTTACTCCAACCCAAACCCTAAAGGGAAGGCAAAAGGACGGGCTGTTTTGAGGGAGGAGCTGCTGGTGAACAGACCTAAGTCCTCACCTTCAATGGGAGGAAGTCACTAGATACTGTCTAAAGTTTTAAAAACCAAGTAGTAGAAGGACACATTTGTCATTTAAAAATAGGAAATCAAATGCCAAAAAGAGCAGTTCACAGCCGGACGCAGTGCCTCTGGGGAGAGTAGGGCTGGGAAGGACAAGGACTGGCGGGGGGCCACCCATCTGTTTTTGTTTTGTTTTAATCAGCAGTGAGAAAATACTGCTTCAGCTGTGCACATGGACAACTAGTGAAAACAAACATTTTTTAAAGGACATGCTTTCTGCTATACTGAAAGAATGAGTGAGTGGGCACACTCGTGGGATCTGTTTCTCATCAATCCTGGACACGCTCTGTTTACCCGCCTAGGCCGGCCTGAAGTCGGTCACCCTAGAGTCTCCCAGGGTGGGTCAGCACTCCAGTCACCAAGGTTCCAGCTGAGGTCTTATGTAACAAGCAAAGGTTACGCCCTACTTTAAGGAGTAGGCTATTTCATGTTAGGGGTAAGTAAGTATTAGTGATCTTACAACTGACGATACGTTTTTCTTTGGTGAAATACAGATTATGAAGGAATGTGTGCTGCAAAACTGATCCTCATGATCCCAAAATATAGTGCTGCTCCATCCTCACCATGGGATATCCCACGGCTGTGAAGCGGAGTAAACTGGAGCTGTAACACAGAGTGTGTAGAAATGTTCACAGAATCCAGTAAGAAAAGTTAGATGCAGAAAGTAAGGTTACAATTTGGCAGAAAAAACTGAGTGAGTGACTGTGTGTGTGGTGTGGTTTGATTACGTGGTCCTGCACAGGATAACATACACACACAAGAGATAGGGAAGGTCACCGCTCTGGGCAGACTTTGCAGATGGCCCATGGTCTCTGCTCCCGGGATCATTTTGGCAGCAAAGATCCGGCAAGCAAATCAAGGTTACCCATCTGCTGACCTTAGGATCTGCCGACCACTTGAGGAGCTGCACCTGATCACATGTGCATCTTCCAGCTGGGGGCAAAGACAAAGATCAGAAGGGTGAGGGGATTCCTAAGCTGAATGTGGCAGGTGAAGGAGGAGCTGTTAATATAAAACAGAACCATGGGTCTAGATGACTGAAAATGCTCAGCCTTCCCAGAGGGACTAAGACACTAAAGGTCGAGGGTGGCTGGGAACGCATGGCACAGAGAACAGTGTGGCCCTGCATGTCCTCTGCTGAGACTGAAGAAGATCAAGGATCAGCAGGTCAGAGCACCCAGGCACCGAGGCTCTGCCAAAAGCGAAGGGAGGGCGTTGCTCACAGATTTTCCCAGTCAAGCCACAGGATACCAGGAAAGTTTAAGAGCAGTGTCATTCCACTGCAGGAACTAGAAACAAAGAGACGATCATCTCAGAAACACCTGTGGGGGTCAGCTTTTGTCTAAGGGAGGGAATTCTCAGGAAAGCCTCAAGAGCCCACACAGTTCTTGAAAAAATTAGATCAGCAGAAACGCTGGTGGCATAGACTGAAAAGGACAGAGCACAAAATGAAATATCAGCCAGAAGGGGCTGAGGAACACCTTTCATGAGGAAGCGTGGACTAAGGGCCCAGGAGGTGGCTGCAAGAGCTCAGCGACACAGCTGAAGGCAGTCCCCAGGCACTCTGCCTGGAGATCAGGGGATGTGCAAGCTCCTTTTACCTGTAAATCCCTCTTTCTGAACCAGAATTCCTGTCCCTACCATCCTGTGCCTGTCCCACCTTGTGGTGGGAGTGTTGGGACAGGTAACTTGTCTCTTGGATTTCATGGGTCCACAAATGGAGAAAATTTATGCACCAGAAGTTGCACTCAATGGATCATTGAGGCCTCATCCACACTTGGTTTAGATTGTTTAAATATTGTGATGTTGGACTTGAACTGGTAACAAGATAAAATGAGGCTGGAACACCTGGAGGTGGAGCGAGAGCCTTGTGCATGTGGATGCAGATACAACTCACTGGGGGACAGAGGGTGGGGGTGGTAGCTGAAGCTCTAAAAATGACCCCAGTAACCCTCACCTGGTATAATCTGCTCCCCTCTTGAGTGTGAATGGGACCTGTGCAAATGATGTCATTCTCTGATTATGTTTTGTTATACAGCAAAAGAGATTTTTGCACATACAAAGCAGTCTACTAATTGACTCACTTTAGGGGATTACCCTGGTGAGCCACACTTTAAACACACAAAATTTCTAAAAGCAGAAAGGAAGTCAAATTTTTGAAGAACAAGGGAGATTCTGATGTGTCCTGGTGCCAGCCGGAAGTGATTTGGATGCACTCTTGAATTTCAGAATCAATGTGTGCAGAGAGCAAGAGAAAGCCAGCATTGCATTTCCATGTCCTCTGCTGCTCCTAACAGCACAGTCCCTAAGTCACTGGCAGGGCCATGTACCCAGCTGCATTCTGCAGTGTCCCTTGCAGACAAGCATGGCTCCATCAGTGAAAGATGAAGGAAGTTCCTGCTAGGACTGCAGGAAACCGCCACAGAATGACACTGTGTGCGGGACACCCTTGCCCTCCTCTCTTCCTGCCTGCAATGGAGATGGGATGTAGGTGGCCCCCACAGTCATGCCTCACCTTGAGTGACCCAAGGATGGAAGGCATGAGCTAGAACAGTGGAGCTCAAAGCAGAAGCCTGGGTTACCAGTGACCTGGGAAGCCACCCTTCCAGCCGTGAACTTGGCACCTGTTACGTGAGGGAAAATAAACCTACACTACACTCATTCAGGCTACCACCCGGCCAAATGCAATCCCTGACTGACTTCAGGACATCATTTAAGTGCCTGTTTTTTAAATGATAAAATGGTTCTCACACATGATAGCATTTATAACCTAGATGAATAAAGCAAGCACCATGGCACCCACCACCCGGCCTAGGAAACAAGGACCCCTCCGGCCTGTCTGCTCTCCCATCTCTCACCCGACCACAAGGAACCGCAGTTTAGGTTCTGTTTAGCAGGTGGGTCATTCATTTACAGTTATGCCCCAGAGTTGTGTAACCCTAGATTACACTGCTGCACTTTGCTTTTCAACTTTATATAAGCTATATTGGCAATCTGCTTCGTTCCTCCCCAGCATGTGACACATTGACACAGATGCATGGAGCTGTGGTTTAATGTCACAGCTTTATGGTGCTTGAGGAGCAAATGCACCACTGCCCCCAGGCCCAGAGACGTGTGGGTTCTTGGGCTTTTTAGGTGCTTCCAGAACACTGCTGTGAACTCTGCACTGTCCTCAGGTACCGGAGGGAAAGAGCCTCTGGGAAGGTGCTGCCTGGCTTTTCTGACACTGGGGCATACAGAGAAAATTACAATTATTTGGCCACTGGAGGTACCCAGAGGGTGTAGAGCGTTCTGGACACTGCTTTCGCCCACAGACTCTGATCCCCAAGAGCTAAGGGGGAAAGGGAGATGCAGCACCCCGGTGCCTACAGCCGGATGCAGAGGCCTGGCCGCAGAACCCAAGCCCAGGCCATTGACAGACCTGCCAGCACCACCAGGTAAGACCCAGCAGTTCCTCATCCTCACCAAACCTAAATTATTGATAATCTTTTTGATTTTTGTTAAAGTTTTTCCCAAGCCGGAGTGGTGGTATACACCTTTAATCCCAGATACTCAGGATGCTGAGTCAGGAGGACCCCAAGTTCAAGGTTAGTTTAAATAATTAAGAAGATCCAGTCTCAAAATTAATCTTTTACTAAAGGGGCTGGAGGTGTAGCTCAGTGGTACAGACCTTTCTAGCACGTATGAGGGAGGGTTCAACCCTCAGTGCTACTATAAAAGTTTTTCTTGGTCTTAATTCACATTTTTTCTTATTGTTAATAAAAATGAGCATCTGTTACTGTTTACTAACCATTCCCAGTTCCCCTTCTGAGAAATGCCTATACATTGTCCACTTCGCATTGCCTTGTTTGATCTTTTAAAAGACTTTTCTTTTGCCATCCTTAATGTATTTTGGACAGTAGCCATTTGAGAATTATACGCATTTTCCAATTGTCAGGTGGCAGGCTTTATAACCAGTGTCCACCAGATCACTGATGGTAAACAGTATATGTGTTGGGGGTTGGGTGACAAATTCAACCAGGCTATCTGCTAACTCATTGTCTATGTCTGTTTTCACTCTAAAAGGCAGAGTTAAGTGGTCAGACAAATGATATGGCCTCACAAAGCTGAAAATATGTTGTACCTGGCCCTTTATAGGAACAATTCACAGACCACTAAACTAGACTGTGTTCAAAAATGCCACCCCACCCCACCCCACATGGTGCGCATACCTATAATTCCTGCACTTGGGAGGCTGAGGCAGGAGAATCACCATCAGTTGGCAGCCAGCCTCGATTACACAGTGAGTTCAAGGCTACTCCAAACTACAATGAGACTTTGTCTCAAAAAACCAAAAAATAAAACACAAAAATGGTTTCCCTTCTACTTTTTTGTCTGCTCAGTATCAAAGCGCTGTTTTTAAATTTCGTAAGATAATGATGTATTTGGCAGTATCCGTCAATCTCTGCTAAACTTTGTGTTGAAGCTAATTTATCAGATGCAAAGAAGTTATAAATTATCCAATTTTCCTGGTGAATTATTTCTTCTATCATTAATGCAATGGCCTTCTTGTCTCCAGAATTGCTTTTGCTGTGAAATGTTTGATATTGGCACAGTACCAGCCTCTTTTTCTTACCTTACTCTCCCCATTTTCATGTCCTTACATTTTGGATGTGTTTCTTAAATAAAACAGCACATAGCTGGATTTACTTTTCCCCGCTATCTAACGACATAAGTCTTTTAGTCCAAAAACTTAACAGTTTCTATCACATTTGTTTTTCTTTTTTTTTTTTTTTTTTTTTTTGCGGCACCGGGGATTGAACTCACAACCTTGTGCCTGCCAGGGCAGGCGCTTAAGGCACTGAGCCAAACTCCCGGCCCTGATTTTTTGAGGCAGGGTCTCACTATGTAGCTCAGGCCGGCCTTGTGCTCGCGTTGTAGCCCAAACCAGCCTCGAACTCACAACGCTCCGCCTACCTCAGCCTCCCAAGTGCTGGGACTAAAGGCGTGCGCCACCACGCCCAGCTATACTTGTTTTTCTTTTCCCCTTATTTTTTGTTGTTTTTCTATCTTTCCTGCCTTTTGAATTGTTTTACCTCCATTTTTAAATTTTTATTGATTTAAAATTTCTTCCCATGTTTCCCCTAACAGTACACCACACACTTTAATCTATCCCTAGTAAAGCTGAAAAATTCATCATCAGTGTCTCTCCCCTCCTTTGGAACAATGTGATAACATCTGAACTCTTATTATCAGATTTAAACATTACTGTCTGGCATTTTAATTTCATTTTGTTCATTTGCCATTTATTTTTATTGTGTTTTTAATGGAGAAATACATTATCTGTTTTCAAAATAGTGCTTGAAAATACAGGGAGTACAGATACTATATAACAAAGCAAACTCCAGTCATGAGGCATTACATACATCGCATGAAAAAATAATCTGATATTCAGGTATTAATAACTAGAATTAAAAAGTCCCAAGTTTCCAGCTTGGTAAAACAAGTACAGTTACATTAAACAGTTAATAAACAAAATTTTTCCAATGCATAAACATATTGACAAAACTAAATTTGTGCCTGGCACATTCAACCAAACACAGAGCTACTGAAAATACAGATGCTGTGCACGTTTCACCTGATTTATTGTGGTGGAAGGGTAGGTGACTGCACAGGGCAAAAATGTGAGAAACAGGAATAGTATATACTAGCAACAGAACATCTCAATTACTGCATAGCTTAAATGGAAAAAAGACTATGCTTCCACTTTGGACAATTAATCTAGGATGGGGAAAGTAATTGCTGTTTAACATGAAAAAAAAAAAGATGAACATGTGGTAGAAAGGTACACAGTCGGGAGTGTGGGGAGACAGGGCCAGGCTACCTGGGGAGGCTGTTCAGTTGCTGTGTCCACATTAACACTGTTTCACCCACCTACATCTGTTGTCCCTCATGGTTCCTGAACATGGATGCTCTGCTGCTTTATTACGAGGGATTGTTTTTTAAAAGAAAAGTATTCCTAATCTGTGAGAGAATAAAATAAAACCATAAAAAGCTGAGTAGTTGTCAAGAATTTTCTAGAAATTATTCTTGTATGACTCAGATAAAATCTAATGAATTCTGCTAAGGCGTTAAAAAATTGGTTTAAAACTTGTGGAGAAAATGTTTTTGCCCACATTTAAAATTGGAAATAAGCTTTCTTATAAAGCAGGTATCCTGTGGGATTTACAAAACTTCTCACATATAGTGATCAAATGGCCATCGCAGAACAGTAACATATTTCACAGGCATTATATTTAGTGAAGTTTTACTAAAATGTTAGCCATGGAATCTAAATTTGTTTTGTGCTATGTGGCCACAAGATTGTTGATTTTACATCATGGTTTAGAAAATACTAGTACCCTGCGGTTTTTTTTTTTCTTTTTTAAAGAAAACAGCATACAAGCATACCTTGCACACATAGCAAACAGAAGAGGGTAGAGGCAGAAAGCTCTTTGTTTTAGGATGAAATGATTGAAGACAAAAATATGGAGCTTTGTAAGCTCAAAGACAATGCTGGGTCGCTGATTATACACTGTCTAAAATAATTCTATAGATAAAACCCATGTGTTATTTCCTGATCATGTCCCATAAAAACCAAAGACATAGAAATTACTGTTTTGATGTCAAATACATACCCTAAGTGTTGACATTTCATTTGAAAGCATTGCAGCTATCTCAGCAGGACTGAACTAAAGTTACTTCTGTGCTTTCTCTGAAGGACATTACACCACTGACCAATAGTGTCTAATTTTAATAGTGAAGAAACCACTCCAGGGAAAAAAAAAAAACCTAAAATTCACCAAGTTAAAATCCAAAATTAGTTCTAGTTCCTAACTTTAAAAATACATAAAGTACATCATTAGTATAAGGAATTCTGATCCTAGTTTGTACTGCAAATTTTCCCAACAATTCATCAAACATAAATTCAGTCCAGATGTCAGTCATGGCTATAAATATAGCTAAAGAGTTTTCTTTTTTTTTTTTTTTAAGAGTAGTAGTCCTTTGAAATAGTTAATGTGACTATTGCTGACACATTAACAATCTGAGGCATTAAAAATAGTACTTGTAGCTTCATACACTAATCTGGACTTCTGGTCAAGATTTGACCAGTAAAGGAAGTTACCAAATGAGCATAAATCTATTTTGAGTCTTATCTAGTGTGGTACCCTCACACTCCTTCTGTAGCATCTAAAAACAACAGGCCGAGTTGGCAGATATTGTTTGTGGGTCCTTGGGGGTTGTTTCTAGCTGCTCAATCTGTTTCACTGAATTCTTGGTAGCAGGAATACAATCTGCAGGGGGAACAGGGATCCTGGGTCTATCTGTGCTGGATGTTTCCTGGGAAGCCAGCAGAGAAGCTGCTGTCCAAATAATTTCTAACTGAGCTGTAACTTGTCTGTCTGCTTGTTCCCTTCTGGCTTTGGTTTTCTTGGCACTTTCTTCTTTATAAGGTGAGAGGTCCTCTAGACTCCTACTATAGGATTAGGTATGTTTGTTGTTGCATTTCCTGAAGGTCTAGGAGCATGGTTTACCAGATGTGTTGAAGGAACAACTCTGGTGACTGTGGGCTTTGGTGATGGAGAAATTATAGGCTGTGAGGGAGTCTGAGGAATGCTTTCACTCAGTGCAACCCCTGAGCTTTCACTGGGATTCATTTGTTGCAGAGAAACTTCAGGAGTCTGCATATTGGTCACAGACGTTGCCATTACAGCCAGGGCAGGGCTGTTTCTGTCCTGAGCGCCAGCAGGTGAAGTCACTGATAAGATATTTTCACTGTCTACAGACAAGCAGAGGCTGCTGTCATCCACAGCCGTCAGTCTTACATCTTCTGCTGAATGTGTTTTCTTTTTCTGAAGAACATGATCAGGAAGTAGTTGATGAAGTTCCTTTTTTCTTAAATGCATTGCAGCAATTTTCATGTCTACCTCAAACATCTTACTATGTATTGCTTGCCTATACACTGTATCTGTAAAAGACTGAATATCATAGGTGAGATCAAGATTGAGAATTTCGGAGTTTTCCGGCTTTTTTAACACTAACCCGATCACCCACATTGTGCTAAATTCTTCCTTGTCAGGATTTTCTTTGGGTGCTGGAAATGACTGGGGATTCACATGTGCCAGTGTAATAAATTCATTTTTCTCCAAGCTCCCAACCAAGATTCGGATCTTTGATTCCACCAAGCCTACCCATTCCAGATGTTGTTTTTCTGTTGGTGCACTTGCCAGAAGTACAATATAATGCTTGTACTTTTTAAAGAAGCTTGGAGCTTCAAACAGTTTGGACCACTCTGCCTTATTCAGCAAAATTTCATGTGTGATAGCAAGCCCTTGCTTAAACTCCTCAATCATGACCATCCTGGTTGAAACAGACACATTGTATGTGGAGTTCTGCTGTGGGTATGCGGGTGTAATTATAGGCATGAGATGGTAGCGATCACTGGGATTCACTCTTGGGTCCCACACTGGCAAATTAAGAGTCCGTTCTTCAGGCTCTTTCAGTAACACTGGGTTTGGCCATTCCCATTCAGAAAACACCAAGAAAAATTTACGTACAAGAGTTGATGCTACTGCATTTGGATAAAGTTGGCAAGTTCTTGCTACTAGCATAGCCCAGGAAACACCTCCAAGGAAACCTAATATATTGGAATAAATATTGTGGCATTTGGCCCACAATTTGATGGCTCTCAGAGTTAACCTAAAGTTGTCAATGTTTGGTACTAGATGTAAAATTTCATCAGTTACCCGGCAACCGTTAAGGCTTCTTATACATCTAATATCTAAATTTTTAAGCAAACTATCATCTCTTAGGTCCAAATCTTCTGGAATAGTCTGCAATGCTAATCTTGCAAACAAAATATCAATCTCTATCCCAGCAAAACACAGTTTGATAACTGGTACAAATGCCTCCTCAACAGCCCTTAAATCTTTGACTTCTTCCTGTAGTTTCAATTTCTCGTAGAATGAGGCGAAAAAGTCACTCCGATCAACGTGTGTCGGGGCAACACACAGCGCATCAATATCGGCCCCTTTCGTGTGGACTCCTAGTCTGTAAGAGCCGAACGTGAAAAGTTTTCCCCCAACATTTTCAATGACAGCTTGGGGAAGATTCTTGCTTTGGCTGATTTCTCGTATCCATTCCTTCACCAAGTTGTTTAACTTTTCCAAAATTAATGTCCTGCGCTGCAGCTCCTCTTCCTCTTCAAACACCCCAAAAGGTTGCAGGGTCTCGATCAGCCTCTGGGTGAGCTCGCGGTCAGCGTCCCTGGGGGCGGCCAGGCTGATGGCCGCCGAGAGGCCGAGGCGCCCCTGGGGCAGGGCTCCCGGGGTGGCCGCCGCCAACGGCATCCTCCCTAGCGCAGGCGGACCCCGGCAGCCGCCGCCCGGCTCATGCCCGGTGGGCGGGAGGGCCGGGCTCCAGTGGCCCCGCGCTGCGCGCCGACGCCTCAAGCGCTGGCCAGCCGGCCACTGGAGGTCAACATGGCGCCGGCCGCCGGCGGCGCCCAGAACGAACTGCGCACGCGCGCGCCTGCGCCCGGCTCGAGAAGGCGGGTCGACGATGGGAGGAGTCTTGGCCTCCGCAAAGCCTGGCGGTCAGCGCGCCCTGCTGAGGTCTACCCGGCGCGTTCGCTGACCCTGACACCTTCCCCCCGCGGCTTTTCAAGCTTCGCCAACCTGAGTCCCAAGAAACACCGACGCGCGCGCCCTGCGCGCGGCGGCTCCAAACTCCTGCTCGAGCGGTGCCCGTGTCCTCTCCCGTCGGTGCAGTGCACACCCGTCCGGAACCCGCCACTCCGCTCCCCTGTGCGCGGGGCTCCACCCGACCCGCCGCTCCCCGCGTCCGTCTGCAGGGTTTTCCGCACACCCGAGTCCCTTTCCAGAGACACGGGAGCCCTCCCCGCCCTCCCCGTCCCTGTGCTGCTCACCGCAAGCCAGGCCACCTGCCAGCACTCTTCGCTGTGTTCAGTTCGCTGTTGAATCACGGAATGTATTAAACATACCTGTTTAGTATTCTATAACCAATGTTTCCCATTCCTAATGCTCTTGAAAATGCAGTTGTATGGTTTGTTGTTTTGTATCGACTCCTTAAGGTAACAAGACCGCTTGTGTTTTGTAATTTTGGATCGCAAGCTCTCTTTCGGTACGTTTGGGATACATATGTGGAAGATGCCAAAGAGGGTCTGCTTTGTGTCTACCAGATGCCCTTGTACGCTGTCAAACTGCACTGTAATTTAGTTTTTATCCCGGGGATTATCCAAACCATGGTGGTACAATTTCAAGCCTCAAAAACATGCGAAGGGGGAAAAAAACTGGTTTTCAGTTCTATAGAGGAGTCTTAAGTTCTCCCATTCAGAGTCCAGGTCAAGAAAGATAACTGACATTTTTTATCAGGTAATAGATTCTCCCCATCCCATCTTTTCCCTCCGATTTGAATTTTGGAGGATTCTAACTGTATAGAGAGGGGCTTCTCTGTTCTAACTCCCTTTTAAGGTCCCAGGGGCTTTCTCTTTCTTTGGGGGCAGCTCTTAAGTATGACAAATACCTCCAGCATAATTACAGGTTCAGAATCCACTAGAATTCTGTGACTTTAAGATTCTTCCTTTTTCACCCCTACAAATTTTCTTTGTTTTCTTGATTACTCACCTATGTTTAAAAGATGCACTTCCAGCTTATTTATATTCAAAGATTTTCCAGGATACTTAACCTCACATATTGCCAGAAATTTAAAACCTATTTTTCACCTCATTTCAGTTTTGCATGCTCAGCATTAAAAAACAAAACAAAACAAACAAACAAAAAAAAAAACCCCTGCTATCAGACAGAGCCTTGGCAACCTCCACATTGCCCAATCCATTGAACCCCATGGGTCTGCATCTTTTCTGACCTTCGGAAGCCTCATGCTGGCCCCCATGACGCCACACTCACTGTTGTCTTTACATCTCTGGCCATTCCTCAGTCTGATTTGTAGTTTCCTCTAAATGTTGAAGTTCCTCATTTCCTCACTACTTCATACTGCACATATGTTCACTACCAAGGTCATCTATCAATTTCCATAGCCTTAAATGTCGCCTTACAGACAAAGTGTTCATAATCAGGCTCCTTTCTAAGCACCAGATCTATATTGTTAGAATACAGTGCTTGCTCCCTCCACCAGGATGTCTCAGCCTCACATAATTTAAAGAGAATTTTTAATTATTTCCCCCATAACTTGCTTCTCTCTTTGTAGTCTCCATTTCAGGAAGTGGCATCTCCATCAACCGAGAACCCTGGGAGTCGTGCTTGACACCTCCCTCTTCCTCATCCTCCATTCCAGTTCATTCAGATACTGTAGCTTCTAACTTCAGAATACATTTGGAATCCATCCAGCTCTCCCCACTTGTTTCCCCATAACTGCAGTCCAGGCCACCATCAACCCTTGCCTAGACTTCTATAATCACTTAGTCAACTATTACTGACCTTCTCAACACACTCTGTACCTCAGAGCCAGACTAATTTTTTAACTCCTTCAATGGCCTATTACACTTAGTCTAAAATCAAAATAGTTCCCTAGCACTACAAAAATAAATAGTAAGCCAGATGTGGTAGTGCCATACTCAATACTCTGCAAGGCTGAGGCAGAAGAATCACGAAGTTCAAGCCTGGGCAACTTAAGGAGACCTTGTCTCAAAATAAAAAATTAAAAATGGACTGGGGATGTAGCTCAATGAAGTCCCTGGGTTCAATCTCCAGTACCACAAAATAAAAGAAAATCTAAAGTACTTAACAGCCTAGGTTGATCTTCCTGACTGCCCCATCTCATTTTCCACCACCCTGCTAGTCTCCAGCTATGATGGCCTTGTTTTGGCGCCCTATACCTGTTTCATTCTCTCCCATCCCCAGGTCTCTGCACAATCCTGTTCCCTCAGCCAGAATGCTCTTCGCACCCCACCAACTGCACCCTGCTTTTTAGCTGGTTCATGTGCTGCCATCTTTGACACTGGTTTAAAGTTCATCTACTCAGAGATAGCCTCCCCACTTCACTCTGAATTAGCACCTATGCTTTTCTTTCATAGTACATGAAACAATTTGTAATTATGTTTTGAGTTATTATATCTTTGTCTTTATGGCTTGCTAGACCCTCAGCTCCAAGATTATATGATTACTTTGTTAGGAGCTATAATATATATGATTTTGGGGGGAGTAAAGGATGGGCTGGGGATCAAATCCAGGCCCTCAGAAATGCTAAGCAACCACTCTATCATTCAACTACATCCCCAATTTTATTACGAGGCAGGCTCTTGCTAAGTTGCCTCAAACTTGCAACCCTCATCCTTCAGTGTCTCAAACAGCTGGGATTACTGGCACATGACACCATATCTGGCCATCAACAGCTCTCTCCTACCTAGTACCTAGTCAAGTGCCTATCACAAAGTGGCCATTAAATGAGTATTTGCCAGTAAATGAAAAAGAAGAACTTTCTCATTTAAATGACTGGGAAACATGTATAAATACCGTATTGTCTCCCTAGTGTAAGAAACGGAAAAGTATATATGATCCAAAATCTATAATAAATGCTACGTAAGGGTAGAGAACAGCTCAAAGAGCAAAAGTAATTGGGAAGGGAAAAGGCAGAAGGAGAAAAGGGAGGAGGAAAAGATATAGACCTGTATATATGTATATGTAAGATAACTAAAATGAACACACTGCTGAATGTATTCGTTATTGAGAAAGAATAATTAATACTCATATGATTAGATCAATTTTACATGTCTATATCTGTTAATGTA
>RJWM01033011.1:0-20972 GCA_004363535.1 Dasyprocta punctata | reverse complement strand
GATAACGATGCGCAAATTGCAACCATTGTCAAGCTTCTATCTTCCGGTTTTGTAAACCTGCAATGTTGTGTATTTATGCTAGTTGTTTGCTTGTCTCTTTTGCTTGTTGTTTTTACTATATATGTCATTTTTTTGTTGTTGTTGTTGTTGTAGTTTTTGTTTGTTTTGTTTTTCTTCGCTTAAATAAAATAAAAAAAAAAGAAGCTTGTGAATATATGTGAGAAAGACAAAAAAGAACAAGAAAAATAAAGGAATAAAATTAGAAAGTGAGAGGATATTGGGAGATAAAATACAATTAATAAACTTGAAGAAAAAAATGAGAGTACCATATAAAACAAACTTTCACTCAGGAAAAGAATTATAAGACACCTGAAGAAAAAACAATCACTAACACTAACACATGATCTCATAAACACATACACACACAGACATCCCTCCACAAACCAAGTATAATATTTCTCTTTATTAAGGTTTTTATAATGTATAAAATTATTTCACCTGGAATTTTATTTATGGACACTTGCTAAAAAATCAATGACATAAAGATCTGTTTTAGTCCAGAATTCTCCTCTGGTCCAACTAGAAATAGCTACTTAGAACATTCTGAATATTCAAGTATTCTTAACCATGTTTTCACATAAAAGTCAGCAGACTTGTCAGTTGCAGGACTGGTATACACTTGATAACCAACATTTTCCAGACCTGGGTTTGAAGGTACAGCAAACATTTTGGTTATTCACCAAACTTTTCACTTGTGTACTTTATGAACATGCCCATATTTTGAACCAAATCTATAGAAATCACCAGACTATGTTCCTGAAAACATAGAGTTTTGGTGGTTCATTTACTGTTAGTGCCTTTGAAGCAGAGCAAAGCTGGTTGTACACACAGGCTCTAGACTTAACTAAGAAGTGACAAGTGGTCTTTGCCTTCTGCTTATCTCTGCAGCAGCACTCTGTGATTCAGATACCCTCCCTCCTCCTAAAATTTCAAGTGGCTAAACCCTTCATTTCACAGTGTTCAAATCAACATTGTTTTTTCATTTGTTTTTGCTTTTGTTTTTGTTCTCCTTTTGGGATGCATTCCACTTCACCCGGTTGAACGTTCTCACTGCCAGTTGGTTTTCATGTGTTCTGGGTATGATGCCAAACATTTCTGCCTGGAGATTTGTCTGTGCCATCCAACCACTAGGAAATTTTCTAGCTTGTGATTTAGTTTTTCTGTGCCACAGTTGCAATTTTTCTTGGTATAAGCTAACACCTAAGGAAGGAGTCCACCACCTCACTGGAGAGAATTTGCATTTGCATTATATAGAAATTAAATTATGGAGGTTTTAAATTCCCCTTTACTCCCTATGAAGCCAGATGAATTTACTTAACATGTTTCTCATCTGGGTTCTTTTAAAATCAACCTTTTCTGAAGTAAGTTGAGGCATAGCTTATTGGTGCAAAGGGCAAGAGGACTTCAAAGATATCCTGGAATTATATAAATCTGTAACAAAATATTGAAAATTATCACTCCTGTATCTGATCATTGGCTAAATTCAAGCCTCTTTTATGCTTGAGATTTATAACTGTCTAGTAGCAAAATCAACACTGATGACAGTAACCTGAGCTATTTTCTCTCAGTCACTCCAAAGGGCTGGGGTGATTCTCCTCCCTGCCTTAGAGTCCCTTCACTCAGTGCCTATTACTTTGTTACTTTATTTATCTTTCTAGATACCAAAATAACTTGATTCTACCTGTTGCTTTCTCATTCAAGTTCTAATCCAAAGGGCTGGGGTGATTCCCCTCCCTGCCTTAGAGTCCCTTCACTCAGTGCCTATTACTTTGTTACTTTATTTATCTTTCTAGATACCAAAATAACTTGATTCTACCTGTTGCTTTCTCATTCAAGTTCTAATCCTTCACTTTTTTTTGGCCCCATGATTCTCCCATGCGGACATATTACTGTTTCTTTGAAAGGACATCCTGGAGTGACTTGTGGGTGCAACAAGACTTTAGTGTGTCATTATTGTGCCTTCTCCCCCCAAAATGGATATATTCAATCAATGGTATTGTGAAAATTGTATTTCCTATATCTAGATGAATTAAGATAGACCACTGTCTCTCAAAAACCAAAAGGGTCAACTCAATATGTATCAAAATATAAGGCCAGAACATATAAAACTAATAGAAGATAGCATTGAGATAATGTATCAGGAAATTGGAATTGGCAATTTATGGACAGTACCTTAAGAGCACAGAAAATGGAAAAAAATTATACACAAAAGAAACTATAGAAAATTTCAAAAGCATACAAAATTTTGCAGGAGGGATCAGAGACATCCTATGAAGTCAGAAAAAGTAATTATAATGTACACATATGGAAAGTTGATTGGCATTCTTTTATATTGTTGGTGGGAATGTATTTGTAAATCCATTATAGAAAACACTATGTAGACTCACCAAAGTTGAATGTAAAACTTACATAAGATCCAAGAATTTTACTACTGAATCCAATGAACATAAAATCACTGTTCAGAGACATACACACTCCGAATTGCTACATGATGCACAACAACAAAAGCAATAAATTAATTGCACATCATGAAACAAATGGATAAAGGAAATTTAATACAAACACACTCATAAAAATAATGAAATAATATCAAGCCATCATGTAGCATGAAATCCTGCTATTTGTGAAAATATAAATAGAATTGCAGACGACTGTGTCATATTTTAAAAGTCACCCAGTGAATGAGAGGGACCACATGATTTTAAAATTACATACAATTGGAGTTGATAGTAGAATTATGTTTACCAGAGACTGGAATAATAGGTTGGGTAAAATACACGGAAAGACTAATAGATAAATATTAAATAAAAATAATATAGAAATAATAAGCCCTGGGATACTATTGCATACTCTAATGATTATAGGCAAGAGTTGTGTACTATATATTTTAAAATCATAGAAAGAATGCTCTTAAAAGTCTTCATCATATCCTGGGATTTAGCTCAGTGGTACAAACACCTGTCTGGCAAGTGCGAGGTCATGAGTTCAATCCCAAGTACAAAAAAAAAAAAAAAAAACAGAAGAAAAGTTTTCATCATAAAGAAATGAGTTTTTCAGGAGATAAGTATATTTAATATGATTTAAACATTAATCAATGTATAAATATTACACAGTGTGTAAACATAACAACCATTATTGATAAATCATTGATGTTTACAACTTTTATGTATCTGTGAATCATTTAAACCTAATAAATATAAAATAAAATACCACACTGAAGCTCATTAACATACACACTCAATGCAAGTTAACTAACAATTTAGTACAATAATTTTTAAAAACAGTAGATCAAAGTATGAAGACACTAATTGCCATTGTTTGGTATTTTTATTTTGTTTGATAAACTCTGGTGTTATGGTTTAGATCCAAAATGTGTCTCTAAAGTTTTTATGAGTTTTGAAAGTGTTTCGATCATGGGTGACAATGCCAATTAGTAGATTTATCTGTTGATGAGTTCAGTAGCTGAATGTGCTGTTATATAGTGGGGTTTGGTTGGGAGGTGACTACCTGCAAGCATGAAGTGAAAGGATGTATTCCTGTTCCTGGCTCCTTCCTTCACTCTCTGCTACCTGGCTGCAGGGGATCTAACAACTTTTATATGCCTTGCACATCCATCGCAATATTTCTGCATTGCATTTAATCAACCATGAGTTCAAACTGTAAAACAAACAAAAATCTTTCCTCCTTTAAAATATAGCTGTTAAGTATTTTATCCTGGTGACAGAAAAGTGCCTAATACAAACACTGGTGCCAGAAGTGGAGTCATTGTTTAGACTCTACATTAAAATGTGGTTTAGAAGCCTTTGGAACTGGTTTATGTGAGGAGTTTGGAAAAGTTTACAGATACCGGCTAGAGAAACTTTGTAATGCTGTAGGCAAACTTAATACGAGATTCTTGGCAGATTGCAGAAAATCAGGATGGTGATAGGAATACAGGCAGTAAAAAACAGGCTCAGTGATTTTCAGTTGGAACAAGATTTCATTGGCAATTAGACTAATGATCATGTGTGTTACACTATAGCAGAAAGTTTATCTGTAACTTACCCACATTCTGAGACTTTCAGGAAAATAATATTAAGGATAGTGAACTAATTAATCTGGTGGAGGAAATTTCAAAACAGTCCAAGTTTCAAGACATGATGTAGGTGCTACTCACTGCTTTTTAAGAAGATTCACAGTGAAAATTAGGAGGAAAAGAACAGATGCATGAAGTTTGCACTTCATCTGAAAGGAAATGGCTGCAAAGTTGGGGCCATGGAAAGCATGGTTCCTAAAAGATTAGCACTGAAAAGAAGCAATGCATCTCACATCAGAACAAGAGACCCTGAGGTCCCAGTTTAACAAGGATCACCTGGAGAATTTATTCCCCTGGATTTGTTTCAGTGTTCAGTTATCCACTCAGAGGCCACTGCAGCCTTGAAAAAAAGGGCCTGAATTCTAGTCAGTCTTCTAGGTGAACTTGGTGTCATCCATGTGGTGTTGTTTTAATCAGCATGCTAAATGCAAAGGGTGTGGGGGACTCGCCCAGGCTGGCCCTGGCACAGTTGTTGCTCTGAACTCCTTGCAGCTAGACTCAGGGTCCAGGCGGCATCATACTCCGGGGTACACTCTGCCTAGCTCCCTGGGACCAGGAGGCCTTGGTCCCCACCCAGTTAAGGTGGAGGCTCCAGCCGCATGCCCCAGGAGGCCGCCCTCACTGGCTGCACAGAGGATCAGGCTCTACCAGGTCCAGCGACTCAGCGCAATCCAAGACTCAGTGTGACCCTCAGGGGAACACCCGGCCAGCCTCTCAGGACACAGAGGTACGCAGCCAAGCCCAGATCAGCCCAGGACCACAGAGCTGCTCATCAGAGACTGACCAACATAGCCACAGGGCCTTGGAGAGCTTGGGCTCCCCCCATCAGAGTGCAGAGCACACGTGAGCTCCATAGGTCAGTGGAGCAGCTTGTGCATGCCCCATCTTAGAGCTCGCAGGTCCCCACCCAATCAGGACCAAGGCCCTGGCACTGTAGGCCTGGGACTCACCCAGGCTTCCCTGGCACAGTTGTTGCTCTGAACTCCTTGCAGCTAGACTCAGGGTCCAGGTGGCATTATAATCTGGGGTACACTCTGCCTAGTTCCCTGGGACTGGGAGGCCTTGGCCCCCACCCAGTTAAGGCAGAGGCTCCACCTGCCTGCCCCGGGAGGCTGCCCTCACTGGCTGCACACAGATTCCAGCACTACCGGGTCCCGCGACTCATCGGAACCCAAGACTAAACGCGACCCTCAGGGGAAGGCCCGGTCAACATTGCAGGACACTGAGCCACATAGGTTCTAGAAGAAAATGACAAAATGAAAGACCAAGAGGCAGTCTCAGTCCCCCAGCCCACTAAGAACAAACCCAAGACACACTGAAATGAAAGACAGTGGGAGTCACACAAATGAACTTTCTGAAATGATAGAAACTGCAGTAAAGAAACAGCTTGATGAAGCTATGGAGAAATTCAAATCAGAAATATTCTCTCAGCTAAAAAATGAAATGAGAATCATTATTAAAGAAATGTTGTGTGTATCTAAAGAAGAGCAAGAAAAAAAATAGAAGAACTTAAGAAAATGCTCGATACTTTGAGTGAACAATATAAGACACAAACAGAATGCATGAAACAGATGCAAAGGGAAATGCAAGAAATGAAAAACTCCATGGAAAGTTTGAAAAACCACTTAAATGAAGCTGAAGATAGAATCACAGATATTGAAGACAGCACGGGAGATCACGGCCATGAAAGAAAAGATCTCCTAAAAATAGTAAGGAACCAAGAAACAATAACTCAACACCTGCAAGACCATGCCAAGAGAAATAGCATAAGATTAATAGGCATAAATGAAAAAGCAGGGGTCAATACTAATGACCTGCTAAGACTATTCAAAGAAATAATAGCAGAAAACTTTCCAAACATGGGAAGAGAATCTGAAATACCGGTAATTGAGGCATACAGAACCCAAATTAACAACAACCAAAATAAATACTCACCCAGACATATAATAATAAGGGTATCAGAAATACAGCACAAGAACAAAATACTAAAAGCTGTCAGAGAAAAGAAACAGATCATCTATGAAGGAAAGCCAATCAGAATCACAGCAGACTTCTCAACACAAACCTTTAAGTTAAGAAGAGCTTGGAGTGAAGTATTTCAAATCCTGA
The DNA here is from genome assembly GCA_004363535.1 of Dasyprocta punctata. NCBI lineage: Eukaryota > Metazoa > Chordata > Mammalia > Rodentia > Dasyproctidae > Dasyprocta > Dasyprocta punctata. The sequence continues at coordinate 14,728 of RJWM01033011.1, read as the reverse complement.
AAGAAAACAACTTTCAACCGAGATTGATCTACCCTGCAAAACTATCCTTAAAAATTGATGGAGAAATAAGATACTTTCATGACAAAGAACAACTGAAGAAATTGATGGCCACCAAACCAACACTACAAAGACTACTGAAAGACACTCTAGAAAGAGACAAAGAGAGCCACAATCTTAAGAACAACAACAAAAGGAAGCCACTAAGCAGGGCAAGAAATTAAACAGAAAATGTAGAAAACCAAAAACAGAAAGATATCATGACAGGGATGAGCCGGTATGCATCAGTTATATCAATCAATGCAAATGATCTCAACTCACTAATAAAAAGAAACAGACTAGAAGAGTGGGTCAAGAAACAAAACCCAACAATATGCTGTGTACAAGAAACACATTTCACTCAAAAGGAAATTCACAGACTAAAAATCAAAGGCTGGAAAACAATACTCCATGCAACACGAACCCAGAAAAAAGCAGGGGTAGCTCTTATGTTTGCAGATGATGCAAACTTCAAACCAAGAATGATCAAAAGAGATAAAGAAAGTCACTACATACTTGTGAGGAGAAAACTTCAAGAGGAAGATATTGCAATTATAAATATATATGCACCAAATATGGGAGCACCCAATTATGTAAGACAATTCTTAATAGACATGAAAAACCAAATAACAAATACTACAGTTCTAACAGGGGACCTTAACACCTCATTGTCAGGGACAGATCAACCAAACAAAAAAATGAGCAAATAGCAGAACTGAATCAAACTTGTGAACAAATGGACCTAGTAGATGTATACCGAGTAATCCACCCATCAACATCAGAATACACATTCTTCTCAGGTGCACATGGGTCATTCTCTAAAATAGATCACATACTGGTCCAATAAGCATGTTTAAGTAAATGCAAAGGAACTGAAATAATTCCATGCTTATTATCGGACCATAGTGCAGCAAAATTGAAAACGAATGACAAAAAAAACCTACAATAACTGCATAAACACATGGAAATAAAATAATTCTCTCCTAAATAACCAATGGGTCACAGAAGAAGTTAAAGAAGAAATTAAACAATATCTAATATTTAATGAAAATGCAAATACAAATTACCGTAATCTGTGGGATACAATGAAAGCAGTCCTCAGAGGGAAATTTGTAGCACTAAACTCTCACATCACAAAAATGGAAAGAACACACATAAACGACCTAATGATACATCTGAAACTTCTAGAAAAAGAAGAGCAAGTCAAATCCAAAGCCCAAAGAAGGGAGGAAATTATTAAGATTAGAGCAGAAATTAATGCAATTGAAACTAAGAAAACAATACAAACAATTAATGAATCAAAGCGTTGGTTCTTTGAAATAGTAAATAAAATTGATAAACCCCTAGCCAACCTTATCAAGAAGAGGAAAGAAAAAACTCAGATTCATGCAATAAAAAATGAAAAGGGTGAAATCACTAGAGACCTGGTGGAAATACAGAAGATCATCAGCACCTACTTCGAAAAACTTTACTCTCATAGATTTGATAACACAGAAGAAACGGACAGATTCCTAGAAACCTATGAATTACCAAAGCCGAGTCAAGAGGATGTAAAGATGCTAAATAATCCAGTTTCAGTTAATGAAATTGAAAATGTAATTAGGACCCTACCAGCAAAGAAAAGCCCGGCCCCTGATGGATTGACTGCTGAATTCTACAAGAAATTTAGGGAAGACTTAATGCCAACACTCCTCAAAAACTTCAACGAAATTGAAAGGGAAGAAAGTCTCCCGACCTCATTCCTGGAAACAAGTATTACCCTAATACCAAAACCAGAGAAAGAACCATCCAAAAAAGAAAATTACAGGCCAATCTCCCTAATGAACATAGATGCAAAAATCCTCAATAAAATACTGACAAATAGAATACGCCAAGTTATCAGAAAGATTATACACCACGATCAAGTGGGGTTAATCCCAGGAATGAAGGGATGGTTCAACATACGGAAATCAATAAATGCAATACACCATATCAAGAGGGCCAAGGACAAGAACCAAATGATCATCTCAATAGATGCAGAAAAAGTTTGTGACAAAATCCAACACCCATTCATGATAAAAACCCTACAGAAAATGGGAATAGATGGTCTCTACCTCAACCTGATAAAAGCCATATATCACAAAGCAACAGCGAACATCTTACTGAATGGAGAAAAACTGAAAATTTTCAATCTAAAATCAGGAACACGACAAAGATGTCCATTATCACCACTCCTATTCAATATAGTCCTGGAAATATTAGCCAGAGCAATTAGACAAGAGAAAGAAATAAAGGGAATAAGGATAGGAAAGGAAGAAGTGAAATTATCATTATTTGAAGGCAATATGATAATCTACATAGAAGACCCCCAAATATTCATTAGAAAACTTCAAGAAGTAATAACCAAATTCAGTAATGTAGCTGGATACAAAGTGAACACTCAAAAATCAATAGCAATCCTGTACACAAACAACAAAGTTACTGACAGAGAAATAAGGGAAACCACACCCTTCACCAAACATCCTAAAAAACGAAATACTTAGGAATCAATCTAACAAAGGAAGTAAAAGGTCTATACAATGAAAATTACATTACTCTAAAGAAGGAAATCAAAGATTTCAGAAAATGGAAAGATATTCCGTATTCATGGATAGGAAGAAAAAAACATCGTGAAAATGGCCTTTCTCCCTAAATTATTACACAGATTCAATACAATCCCAATCAATATATCACCTGCCTACCTCACAGAGCTAGAGAAAGCATTCCTGAAATTCATCTGGAACCAGAAAAGACCTAGAATAGCAAAGGCAGTTCTCGGCAACAAAGGGAAGGCAGGAGGCATCACGATCCCCGACTTGAAACTATACTACAAAGCTACTGTGATAAAATCAGCATGGTACTGGAATCAAAACAGACCTGAAGATCAATGGAATAGATTAGAAGATACAGCCACAACTACAAACACACTCAGCCACCTCATCTTTGACAAAGGGACCAAACATGTACATTGGAAGAAAGACAGCCTCTTTAACAAATGGTGCTTCAAGAACTGGCTTTCTATATGCCGTAAACTAAAACTAGATCCATACTTATCACCATATACTAAAATAAAGTCAAAATGGATCAAAGATCTGAATATAAAAACAGAGACACTAAACTTACTAGAAGACAGAGTAGGTAAAAATCTTGATGACATAGGAGTAGGCAGAGAGTTCATGAACAAAAATCAGATTGCACGGGAAACACTTCCCAGAATCAACAACTGGGATCTCATCTTACTAAAAAGTTTTGCATGTCAAAGGAAATCTCCAACAGAGTGAAAAGAAAACCCACGAACTTGGAAAATATCTTAGCCAATTGTCCATCAGACAAAGGACTTCTATCTAAAACATATAAAGAATTAAAAGAAATCAGGCCCCTAAAATTCAAGGACCCAATCCAAAAATGGGACTCTGAGATGAATACACACTTCTCAGAGAAAGAAATACAAATGGCCAATAAATATATGAAAAAATGTTCAACATCAATGGTCATTCGGGAAATGCAAATTAAAACTACACTGAGATTCCATCTCACTCCAGAAAGAATGGCCAAGTTTAAAAAATCAACTGACAGCAAATGCTGGAGGGGCTGTGGGGAAAAAGGAACTCTTCTCCACTGTTGGTGGGAGTGTAGACTGGTACAACCACTGTGGAAGTCAGTGTGGAGATTCCTCAAGAAGCTAGGATTAGAGATCCCATTCAACCGAGCTATCCCACTTCTGGACATTTTCCCAGAAGAATTGAAAACATCATACCACAGTGATATCTGTGCACCCATGTTTATAGCAAGCCAATTTGTGATAGCCAGATCTTGGAAACAACCCAAGTGCCCATCAATCAAAGAATGGATAAAAAAGAGGTGGTATTTTTATACAATGGAGTAGTACTCAGCTATTAAGAAAGATTGCATTGAGACTTTTATAAGTAAATGGTCATGACTTGAGACCATACTCATAAGTGAGATAAATCAAACCCACTTGTGTAAATAGCATATTGTCTCCCTAGTGTAAGAAATGGAAAAATATATATGATCCAAAATCTATAATAAATACTATGTAAGGATAAAAAGCAGCTCGAAGAGCAAAAGTAATTGGGAAAGGAAAAGGGGGAAAGAGAAAAGGGAAAAGGAAAAGATAAAAATCTGTATATATGTATATGTAAGATAACTAAAATGAACGCACTGCTGAATGTATTCGTTATTGAGAAAGAACAATTAATACTCATATGATTGGATCAGTTTAACATGTCTATATCTGTTAATGTAAGTAACCATTTTGAAGATAACTATACACAGTGTTGCAACCATTGTCAAGTTTCTATCATCCTGTTTTGTAAACCTGTAATGTTACTGTTGTGCGTTTACTCTAGTCGTTTGTCTCTTTTGCTTGTTGTCTTTGTTATATATGTCTTTTTTCTTCTTCTTCGCTTAAATAAAATAAATAAATAAATAAATGCAAAGGGTGTGTGATCAGAATCTTCCACCTAGATATTGTAGGATGGCCTGGGAGTTCAGGGAATGTGTTACTGCAAGAGAAGTTCATGGAGCTGTGAGAATAAAGCCAAAGGTGCAGTGGAGGCCCAAGGAATTTAGACATACCTAGAGTGTGGAATATTTTCTGATTAACGTTACATGCAGTGGGCAGAATCACCCAAAGATAGTGGTAATGTGGGCTACAACTCACCCCTTCTTAGGATTGGATACCATCTAAGCCTATTGGAGCTCACATCACACCACAGCCTGTCCTGGGTACTGTGTATACAAGTACAGAATGTGATAATTGCCCTGCTGGGTTTCAGTGTCTCTCTCTCTTTTATTCCACTTTTTTGATTCTCCTACTTCTTTCTTTTTGAGTGGGTATGTTTACACTGTGCTGTTATAAGTTACAAGTATTTATCTGTCTTTTTGATTTTTACAATAGCTCACAGTTAAGAGTTTGCTTTGAGTCTCAGAGAAGACTTTGCACTTGGACTTTTTAACAATCCTGGTACTTTAAAAACTGATGTCTTTTACTGATTATCTAAATTCACTCTTTTTGAAATGGACATAAGTCTTTTGGATGTCAGAGTTGGAATGTTATGGTTTAAAACTAAACTGCCCCCCCAATTCTCATCTGTCTGGGAGATTATTCGAACATGTGGGCACCATACTCATTATCGGATTCATTCACTGGTGAGTTCAGTAGATGAACCTACTGTTAAGAAATGGAACCTATAGGAAGTGGGTCACTGGGAGTATGACCTTAAGGAGTGTATTTTTATATCTGACTTCTCCTTTCCCTCCCTTTCTCTGCCTGCTATGGGTTGACAGTTTTTCTCTGCCATGCCTGTCCACTATGTCATTTGCATCATGGAGCCAGCCGAACATGGATTTAAAATGTGAGTGCAAATAAACCACTGCTCTTTTAAGTTTTGGGAGTTGGGTTTTTGTAACAGTAAAGAAAAAGTGGCTAATTCAAAAGTAAAATCAAGAATTTTGGTGCAATTTGAGGAATACTTTAAGACAAGAAACTGATTGTAAGCTGGGCATGTTGATGCATGCCTTTAATTCCAGCACACGGGAGGCTGAGGCAGGAAAATTGTTGTGAGTTCGAGACCAGCCTGGGCTATAAAGTGAGCTCAAGGCTAGCCTGAATTGAATAGTGAGACCCTGTCTCAAACAACAGGGCCAGGGATTTAGCTCAGCGGCCTAAGCACCTGCCTGGCAGGTGGGAGGTTGTGAGTTTGATCCCTGGTACAAAAAAAGGAAAAAGAAAAAGAAAAAGAAGTTTAGTGTAGTTTATAAAGATTTCAAAAAATCAAAGAGTCTTATTGGTTTATGTGAGGTGGCAGGTCTCAAAAATGAGGTGGAACAGATGAAAAGAAAACAGTAAAAAGACAAAATTATGGGATGGGAAGGACACAGTCTCTAGGACTGAACCATCAATTGTAGTTTTCTCTGGCTATTTATTAAACACTTTTCTTTACAAAAAGCAGAAATGGGAAATAGGAAAGGTAAAGTACAGAGAAGTGAAAATTTAATTGTTTAAATATCCCAGGGACCATCTTTATGTATGTCTGACCTTCCTGTTTACCATTATTTCAGGCATATCTTAGCAAAGCATCTCGCGCTGTCCCAGCAGCATTTCATTGGGACTAAGGTCCCACTTTCATTTTCTTTTACACTATGTTTTAACAAGACTTCCTCCAGATCAATCATATGACACAGCAGAGCTCAAAGTCCCTGGAGTTACAAGAGGTAAGGTTAATTTAAGAAGTATTTTTTCCCACAGAGTACTTTATTTTTAGAGTGTTAACTTTTTGAGTACTTTGTATATATTCTAAATATTAGACCTCTGGCAGAAGAAAAGCTGGCAAAGACTTTTCCCACTTTGTAGGTTGTCTCTTCACTGTGTTATTTTCTTTGCTGTGTAGAAAAATTTATATTTTTTTTGCAATTCCATTTGTTGATTGTAATTACTTACGTGTGACTATGACTTCAATTACTTCCCCTATGTTATCTTCCAGTACTTTCAGAATTTCTATTTTTATATCTAGGTCTTTGATTCTTTGTGATTTGGTTTTAATGTGAGAGATATGGTTCAACTTCATTGTTCTGCACATGTATAAGAAGTTTTCCTAGCCCTCCTTTTTTGAGAAGAAGCTGTTATCCAGCATATATTTGATATCTTCATTTAAAAATCAGAAGATTTAGGGCAGTGTTGTATCGGGTTGTTTTTGTGTCTTTTATTCTATTACATTATTTTCCATGTCTGCAATACACACAAAAAATAGAATTCCATTTGATCCATCTACACTTTTCTTGGGTATATTACTATTATATGCATACTCATGCATATAGCAGTGCAAGTCACAATAGCTAAGCTCCAGAAATAGCCTAGATGCCAATCAACATATAAATGAATAAAGATAAAATGACACTAATACCCAGGGGAGATTATTCCTGGATTGGAGTGCAAAAAGCATGCACAAGATGATAATAGTCATTTCATTGTGTCTACTATTTTAAAACAGGTCCTTACAACTTTTGAAATACTATATTATTTTCTTTTTACCTAGACACATCAGTATTTGTGCAAATTAGAATATAAAAGTCAAACCTCTAAAAAGAACCATTGTGAAAATTTTCCGTGATACCTCTGAGATCTAGCCACAGAGATACAAATTGCCATTCTTAGGTTAAAAATAAGGCAAGCAAAGTTTAAAAACTAGTTCTTTTGATATGTTGGTTGATGGACCACAGACCTTACCTGTTATGGAATGAGGAATTTGACCACTTACGACAGTATATAATGCTTGTGCCAGATACAAAAGGCTTTAGCAAAATATACCAGTAAGATACTTCTGTCTTTCAAAGCACAAATGTCATCTAACATAATATCAAAAGATTGTGTAATCCTGAAATCTTGAAACAGGGGCCCCTGGAGATTACACTCAAAATGTAAGCACCCTTATCAATCGCTTCTAAGTATGCATATACGTGGCAAGCTATAGGAATATAACTTCTGTGTTCAAACATCCAAAATTAAACCTGCTCTCATTACAGCTTTATGGAAAGATTCTTCTAAAGAAGATAATCACTATTCCTTTGCACTTCATCTTAGCCAAAAGACTGAGAAGCGATCATCACTATTCCTTTGAACACATAAATCTAAATGTACTTGTCAAGAATATGTCAGGTTGAGAAATCACTCTATCTTTCTGTAATGTTTTCACTACATAACATTGCCTGTGTGATCTTGATAATCACCTTCACTCACCTGGATAGTGAGGAAATCAATTCTTTTCCTGACTAGGCTCAACAATGTTCCAGAGACACACAAAAAGGATGCTTTCCAAGTCTGCAGGCTATGTCGCACTTATAGCACTTTAGGATTATTATAGCAATGTATAGAAGAAAGTGATTGGTAAAAATTTTTTTTTGCAAAATTCACTAAATGATCAGAGGAAGTAAATATTTTGAGGTTTACCTCTAGAAATGATATCCCCAAATGCACTATAAATAATGTTTCATCAAAGAGGTCATGGGAGGGATTTCCCCTTCCTGAGACAAATGCTTAGTTATAGAAATATGTAAAACTCATTTGGTTCAGACATTCAGCAATCCCATAGTAATGACATTCACAAGATGAATGATAGATATATTTTCAAACATGGGATAAATATATTTGGCTGCCACCCACTGTGGATCTATTGTTCAAATAATCCCTTTATGTCAGAAATGAAATAGTAGACCTATGACCATTCAAGCAACCCCAGCCCCCAAAATGAGGTGGATTGCTATTTGAGGATGCAATTCCACGAATTCAATAAGAGATACTGACAGGCTTGCAACAAATTGGAGGCATAGGCCTGCGATAAGATGTAAAGTACCAAGTGACATGAGTCATTAATGCATAGAATTCTATTTTGCTTATACCATTTTTTGGTATTGGTTTCAGTGCACATCTGGCTTTGTAGAATGAGGTTGAAAGAAGTTTCTTCTTTCAATTCTTTGGAGTAGTTTGAAAAAATTTGACATATAACTCATCCGTAAAGAAATTTCATCCTAGAGTTTTATTTGTTGGAAGACTTTGTATTACTGAAGGAATCTCACAGTATATTACTTTTCTCTTTAGGTTTTCAAGTTCTTTACAGTTCAAGTTTGGTATGTTACAGTGTCCAAAACTATTTCTTATAGACAATACAATTAATAAACATATAGTTTTTCATAACAGTCTCGATGATCATTTGTATTTATATGGTATAAATTCTTATTGTTTTTTATCTCACTTTGTTTATTGAAGCCTAATCTTTTGTAAAGCACACAAATTTTTGTTGGTTTTGCATCTCTTTTTAAGAAAGTGCTGCTTCTTTATTTTACTTTTACTTTTTTGATTCTTGTTTGTTTCTATTAATTTTAGGTTTGGTTTTACATTTGGTATGCTTTTCCTTTTCAAGGTCATGGAGCTGCATCAATATATTATTTGAACTATTCCTTCGATTAAAGTAGACATTTCCTATATTAAATATCCCATTTAGTGCTGCTCTTCCTGTATTGCAGTATTTTCATATGTTGTTTCTATTTCTATCTGTTTCAAAATTGTAAATTACATCTTGCTTTCTTTAATGAGACATTATTTATCAATAGCAAGGTTGTAACTGTCCACAAGCTTTTGAAGTTTCTATTATTTTTATTTTAAAGAAGATAAAACAGAATAAAACTAATCAAAACAAACCAATGTAAAAGGTACAGGATTTCAAAACATTACAAAATCAACAATAGTTACCATAATGACTTTTGATGTCTTCAAAATAGCTGCTGATAACTTCTGACATACTAAAAATCAAACAGACAGAATGGAATACAAACAATAAAAGCAAAACAATGAGTGCACTAAAGGACTTTAAAACAAGCCAATATTAAATCTAAAATTACTACCATAATATATCTTGCTATCTTTGAAATAGCTGCTCCTGCTATCAGATTTGACATAAACAAACAAAACAAAAGAGAATAAAACCCAACCTAACAAAACATAGGAAAAACTCTTGGAGGTATGTGCATGGGCAAGAACTTTCTGAACAGAACCCAAGTTGCACACAAAAAAAATTATAAATATCAACAAATGAGATTACAGCAAATTTAAAAAGGTGCTTCACAGAAAAGGAAACCACTAACAGAATAAAGAGGCAACATATCGAGTAGGAAAACATATTTGCAAGCTACTTCTGTGAAAAAGAACTAACATCTGGAATAGGCAAAAAATTCAAAAAATAGACACAGGAAATTTAAATACCAAAATATGGGCATCTGAAATAAACATGTACTTCTCAAAAGAGGAAACATAAATGGACAATAATTACATTTTAAAAATATTCCTCACTGGCCATTTGATAAATGCAAATTAAAACATCTAGATTCTGTCCCATGCCAGAAGAAAGAACAGTATTCAAATGCTGAAGAGGCTGTGGGATAAAAGGTATTCTTCATTTTTGGTAGAAGTGTAAACAAGGTGCAATAACTATGGAAATTATGCAGATTCCTCAAAAAATTGAAACTACAAATTTCTTCTATGTATCTTGCTGAACATGTTAAAGATATGATGAAACAGGAATACATGCATACTCATATTTATAGCAACACAATTCACAATCACTAAATCTTGGAATCAGCCTAAATGTCCATTAACAGATGAATGGAAAAAGAAAACATGATATTTATACACAATGGAATACTGCCCTTCCATAATGAATTATAAACTTGAGTCATGTTTTGGAAAATGTATGCATGTTGAGACTATAATATTAAGTGAAGTAAATCAAGCACACAAACTTAAATTTCACAGTTTCTTTTTATGGAAAGCCTGCTGCATGAATGAAAAGAAAGATGGAAGATAGACAATCGGAAATGGCAAGACAGACTTTGGCATATGAGAAGGGAACCAAGATATTGAGGGAGGTGGTTGAGAAGGGAGGGAAATAAGATAAAATGGGGAACAATTGTTAAATATTGTGTATAGGCACAATATTTATTTCCTATGAATAACATGGTCATCACATACTGCAAACAGGTCTAAACACACACACACACACACACACACCATATGCATATTTCCAAGACAGGTAGAAAAGAAAGTGATGGTAAGGAATGAGGATGGAAAAATTTAAGAAGTGTCATGTACATGTACCATCTCCCGATGATAATTGTAATAATTTTGTACTATAAACATGTTCCAATAAAAAAACTTGAAAAAACAAATACAAATTACCAAAACTGGACCAAGAAGACATAGAATGCTGAAAATTCAATACAGGTAATAAAATAAAGGCAGAAATAAACACACTACTTACTAAGTCAAGTCCAAATCCTGATAAAATTATCACAGAATTCTACAGGAACTTCAGTGAATATTTAGCACAAATTCTCCTGAAACTCATCCATGAAATGAAAAGTAAGAATACTGTTGAATTCATTCTTGGTAGCTAGCATTCCCAGGATAATAAAACTGAACAATGATTTACAAAAATAATAAACTACAAAACAATTTATTTAATAAACATGAATACAAAATTCCTCAACAAGGTACTACCAAACAGAATGCAATAAATCTTTTAAAATGTCATATATAGTGATCTAGGTGGCTTTATCCCAGGGATTAAAATATGGTTAAGTATATATAAATTAATCAACATAATATATCACATAAATGGAAACAAAAAAATCACATTATTATCTCAATAGACCTGAAAAATTTCACAAAAACTAAAATCCATTCATAAAATCTTGTATAAGAAAATCTTATCATAAATTGATAAAAAGCTTTTTAAGACAAACTTACTACCAACATCATACTAAATGAGTAAAAATTGAAAGTATTTCCTTTAAAATCAGGAGCAAAACAAGTGTTTCTACTCTCACTACTCCTGTTCAACTTAATATTCAAAAATTTGACCAGATGAATCAGGCAAGAGAAAGAAATAAAAGGAATACAGAAAGGAAAGGAAAAATTAAACTATCCTTAATGAATTATTATATACTATTCACATAAAATCCATGGAAAATCGACCAGAAGATTCTTAGAGCTAACTTTAAAATCTACACAGCAAAGGAAACAAGCAGCAAAGTGAAAAAACAAATTACAAAAAGGGGAATATTGAGAGAAACTACTACTCATGGGAGAAATACAACTAGAGTTTATAAATAATTCAAAAACTTTAAATCTCAAGAAATAGACATAATCAAAAATGGGAAACTGAAATTAATAGACACTTCTCAAAAAAGAGTTGCACATGACCACTAAGTATGTGAAGAAATGCTCTGCATCTTTCCCGTTGACAAATGTAAGTCACCACACTGAGATTCTACCCTACATGGCTATCACCAAAAACTCAAACAACAAATTCTTGAAGGGCTGTGGAGTAAAATAAACAATTCTGCAATGTTGGTGGGGATGTTAACTAATACATCCACTGTGCAAATTAGTATGAAGATTTCTCAAACACTGAAAATAGAAATTCCATTAAGCCCAGATATAGTTCCTTTGGATATCATCCCCGATACATTAAAGACAACATACTACAGTGATATGGTGCATATCCTTGTTTATAGCAGCACAACTCTTATTATCTAAATATTAAAAGTGGCCTATATCCCCATCAACAGATGAATGGATAAAGAAAATATGGTATGTATACACAATTGAGTGCTACTTGGGTACAAAGAAAGATAAATTTGAGTCATTTGTAAGAAAATATATACACCTTGAGATCATAAATATAAATGAAATAAATCAGACATAGAAAGTTAAATATTGAGCCAGGTGTGGTGGCTCCTGCCTGTAATCTCAGCACAAGGGAGGCTGAGGCAGGAGTTGTGAGTTTGGGGCAGCCTGGGCTACATAGTGAATTCAAGACCAGCTGAACTGCATAGATATACCCTGTCTCAAAAAAAGAGAAAAAAGAAAGCTAAATATTACATGGTTTCTTTTATATAAGAAATACAAGGTGTAAATAATTTACATAGCAAAATGAAAGATGACAAGAAAATGGGAGGTAAACTGTGGAAATGGGAAGTGGACTTGAGGATGAGTGAAACAGGAGGAAAGGAATGGTAATCTGACTTAATTAGTATTGATATATATGCATACGATTTCCCCAGATGAATGTATTAAGTATGTGTTTCAATCATCATGTACTAATTAAAGTTAGATAAATAAACTGAAAAAGAAAATTAATAATTGGAAGTTTGTCTCATAGCTGTTTTATTTTTCAGGATATTTTTCTAAATGGTGTATAGTATTAAGCAATTTAACCTTCCCAAAATCTTATGGATTGGATAACATTTAATTATTTCCCTAGTCTTACGAAGGCAGGAGCAGAATAATGAATAAACTTGCCCACATTTCCATAGCTATTGACAGAGAAGGAAATAAACTCATCAGTCTTTTTTCAGAGCCTGTTACATTAATCACTATGCTGTAATATTACTCCTTACTCCTTGTCTTAGTTACTTTTTACTCGTTGCCGAGACAAAATACCTGATGCCCAAAGTTAGGGAGGGAAAGGTTTATTCTTACAGTTTCTCAGGAGTTTTAGTCTATAAAGTGGGTTCCAAGGCAGCATGGGATGACGGGGCTATAGTTTATGGCGGCTGCAAGCTGCAAGCTGCAATCCGCACTGGCGAGAGAGAGGGCAGAAGCCGGAAAGCAAGCAAGAAGAAGACCCGCCTTCTCTTATACTGTATCTCAGCTCCACCCCTGGGCGGGTGTAGCAGTCACGTCATTAATCCTGGTGCTAGACAACAAACTGATCACAAGCATCAGACTCAGCCCCATCAAAAGTATGAGGACTTGGGGGTACATAGCATATCCTATACATTCCACCCCTGAACCCCCAAGGACTCATGTATATTCTTATTACAAAAGACATTTAGTCTATCTCTAAGAGTTGTCAAAGTCCTACCAGTTTCAGCATTGCTGAAATGTCTAAGTCTCAAATCTATTCTGAGATCTATGGCAAACTCTTAACTGTAACCCCCTGTACAAATGAAAACCAGGTTAAGCACTTTCAACATATAAAGGCACAAGGTAAACATTACCATTTTAAAAGTTACAAACAGGGGAATACAAAGCATTGGAACCAAAGCAAGTCCAAAATCCACTAGGGCAAACATTGAGTCTTGGAGTTTTCTGCTCAGCATTTGAAGTAATCTGGTTATAAGCTCCAACAGGCTTGAGTGACTCCACCCCTGAGGCACTTTTAGGGGTTTTAACTTCTAAAGCCTTCCTCAGACGATCTATGTTCCTTGGCTCCACCCTTATATCTTTACATCTTGCTCTCTGTAGGCGAGGCGGAAGCTGCCTTAGCCTTTTTTTGTACTTAAAACCAGCGCCATGTGGATGCCGCCAAGGTCCGCTGCAGGCTGGAGCAGTAGCCAGGCTTTCCTCTCTCTTGACTGTAGGGGTTGGCTGCCTGGATCGCTGAGCTCTCTGAACCTGATTGTGAGGGACAGCTTCTCTATGCCGCCATTCTGGAATCCAGTGTGGCCGCTGCCATTTTGGGACATGGCGTGGCCTCTGTTGCCACTCTGGGACAAGGCACTCTGTGGCTTTTTGTCACCACTCTGGGACAGGGCACTCTGAGGCTTTTTCCTCTGAGCAAACTCTTTTACTTTTGAAGGCCTGAGGCTGCAAAGGGCGGAGGCCCACTTCCCGGGATACCCCCAGGCCATCTTTTTTACTCTTTTGTTTCTTCTCAGCAATCAAGGTCTCAGCCCCATCTTTACAGTCCACAGCTTCCTGGCCAAACTCATGTTTTAAATCACCATGCTGGGCTCCTTGCTCTTTATCCACAACATAAATCTGGCTAAGAGCCCCCAACAAAAGCCAGGCCACCATTTTAACGTTTGGCTGCCTCATAATTTCTGCCTGTAGAGTAATTAATCTTTTGCCCTTAATCTCAGTCTCAGGCAAAGTCTCTGGGCATGGGCAAAACATAGACAAACTTTCTGCCAAACCATAACACACATCGTGTGGAGCCCAACACCCAATGTCGTTCTTCTTCCCGGCAGAAATCTCCCGAGCCTGGTCTTTACCAGCAGGCTTTCTATCAGCCTTCTGGTCTCCTGAGCTCTGACCAGAATCTCCCATACAAAACAGCCTAAGCCGTTCCAGCTCTATGCATGTAGACGGCAT
>RJWM01033010.1:0-20966 GCA_004363535.1 Dasyprocta punctata | reverse complement strand
AATTTAAAAAATCTAAAAGACACATTGCAGTTAATTCCCCTTAAAAACTCTCCTTCACTTCAAACACACTCATCCCATTGTTCTTTCCATTTTCTGAAGTAGCTCTCAAAATCCTCCTTCATGAATGAGTTTAGTTGCTTTCTTGTGGCTGCCTTGAAACCCCGAATCAATCAAAATGTTTGTCTTTCATAGTCATTTTGACTTTGGGTAACAGCCAGAAATTGTATAGTGCCAAATTCAATGATTAAGGTGGATTAAGACTCACTGAAACATTTTTATGAGCCTGCTTTTCTGTTGGATGGCACTTGGCAGCATGATTTGCTGTATTTTTGAACATGCCTTCTAAAAACACTCACAAAAGAGGACTTCCAGGACATTCATGACTGTTAATTAAAGAGAATAGCTCAACATTTTTCCATGCCAAGAGATATCATTTCTTGGAATTTCTCAAGTTTTCTCATTATGTGAATTTTTTGAGACCTTCCTAAATTTCTGACTGCATCCTTCAATGTGAATGATTTCACTTATGTGTACCACAAAATTACTACCATTGGATGAGTTTTTATTCTTCAGAGAACTAGATAGAAGGAGGCACATAATTCAGTGGAATTCTTTTTTGGTAAATTTGGGAAAATATCTGAAAATATCATTTAAATCTTTGAAAATATTAATAGACTTTTTATTATTTATTTATTTATTTATTTTGCGGCACTGGGGATTGAACTCACACAAGCGCGTAAGTCGCTGAGCCAAACTCCCGGCCCTGGTTTTTTGAGGCAGGGTTGCACTGTGTAGCTCAGGCCAGCCTTGCGCTTGCATTGTAGCCCAAGCCGGCCTCAAACTCACAACACTCCTCCTATCTCAGCCTCCTGAGTGCTGGGATTAAAGGCGTGCGCCACCACGCCTGGCTAATAGACTTTTTGTAAGTATTAATAGATTTTTTAAAATTCTCAGTTATAGCTAAAGGCACTATGACTTCTCAGTGCATTTTTTTGTGTGTGTGTGGCACTGGGGATCAAACTCATAACCTTGCACCTGCCAGATAGGTGCATAAGCCACTGAGTCAAACTCCCAGTCCTAGGTTTTTGAGACAGTGTCGTACTATGTAGCTCAGGCTGGCCTTGTGCTTGCATTGTAGCCCAAGCTGGCCTTGAACTCACAACACTCCACCCACCTCAGCTGGGATTAAAGGTGTACTCCATCATGCGCAACACATAGAAAATCTTTATGGCATGTTTGACCTTTATTCGGTTTTGTAGAAGAGTGTACATACATTCACTCTGATGATGTTCTAAAATATGCCATGTAATCTCATTGTATATAGCTTCAGAAACCTAGAAAATATCAGGCAACTATTTTACACCAGTAGAGAAAGGTGCCACTGTCTTGCACATTTAGGCTTGCGTAATACTACCTTTTGCTTATAGCATGCTTATGCCTGTTTATCTTATGTCCAACTTTTGTGGCTAGGCTATCAGCAGTCCTGTGTCCTACTGATTAGAAATCTTTAAGGAAATGGAAAATATTCTTCTTTTAAAAAGGTTTAACAGCCTAATTTAGATCATTCTAATTACTTCAACATCTTCATAAAATTTTAATTGCATACTTCACTATATAAATGTGAAACTTGTGTACCCATTCCTTTTTTTTTATCATTATTTGGAGCACATTTAGCAAATTGCTTCCAAAGACAGTTATAATTCCTCCTATCCTGCCAGTCAGTGCCTTGGTAATATGACTTTATCACTACTTTTACCAGGTGATGATTCTCTTTCCCCTTCTCTTGATCTGAATTGATCCTATGTTCTACTCTCCAGGGAACTTTCAACAAAGGTTACAATGTGTGGCTTCTGGATCTAAGTCTAAGAAGGTGAGACTTCCGCTTTCACTCCTGCAAACATTCTCAGTTTAAACTATTATGTGACAAGAGTAAGTATAGTCTAAAACTCATAAGAGAACAGAAAGCCTTTGTGGACGTCAGGTGCCAGTTCTGGAGCCCATGAGTATATACATGCAATCTTGCATCTTCTAGCCCTAAACAGCACCCCAATCAACTTTCTATGGAGCAAAACTAGGCTGTCATCTATGAATCTTGCATAAGTCTGTAATATGCAGGATTGTGAGCAGTAAAATGAATGTTCTTTTAAACCACTAAATCTTGGAATAGATTCTCATACAGAAGTAGATTATTACAACTGCATTCTCTTTCCTTGGACCTCACATTATCTTTCAGGGCAAGAGTCATGTCTTACGGTCTTTTGCGTGTGTATGTGTCTCCATAGAGCAATTTATTGGTTACACAACAGCTATAATTGATTGAATGGATTCCACCTCACATATCTGCAGAAAATATCTCAAGATTAGGCTAATAAAATTCAGCAACTGCCAGTGTGATTTTAAAAGCAGCTTTGTTACAGCTTAATATTTTAATAGTGATCATATACAAGTCAATCGGTCATGCAAGTACTTGATGCTGCTGTTAGTAAAGATCTCTAAGATTTCTTTACTCCCTCTGAAATTTGGTGAAACTATAGTCTTGTGAAGAGCCCCATCTAGAGCCATCAGTATAATAAACAATAAAAGTAGGTAGGTACAAAGCCACTGAAATGTAAAATTAACCGTGCCATACAACGTGAACGCAAGGCCAGCCTGAACTACACAGTGTGACCCTGTTTCAAAAAACTAAGGCCAGGAGTTTGGCTCAGTGGCTTAAGCACCTGCCTGGCAGGCTCGAGTTTGTGAGTTTGATCTCTGGTGCCACAAAAATAAATAAATAAATAAATAAAATAAAATAAAATAAAATAAAAATAAATAATTAAATTAAATCAAATTAAATTAAATAAAAATTAACCATGTCAAATTTTAAAGCAATTCAATTTACTGGTTCTGAATTAACATAAATTGAGTTCCTATTTTAAAGTAAACTAAATACTATTAAGTAAGGCTAAACAAATAGTACAGGTGTGACAGTATGATTCCTAGCAAGTTCATGTTTTGTATAACTGAGAAAAAAATCAGAGCTTGGAGTTTGGCTCAGTGGCTTAAGCTCCTGCTTGGCAGTTGCAAGGTTGTGAGTTTGATAACCGGTACTGACAAAAAAAAAAAGAAAAAAGAAAAAAAATCAAATTGAGGAATCAATACTTGAAGTTATGACAAATGACACCAATACATTATATAAAATTTATGGTATTTTATCATGGTGAAAAAACCCTAATCACTGAGCAAAATATATTTCAATGCAGATGTATGCATGATCAAAGATTTCCTCTTTCCCTTTCTCCCATCCTCTTGCTGCTTTTCTTCCTTCCTTCCCTCCTTCTTTTCTTCCTTTCACTTGATAGTCTTATGATTAATAAAAGGATAGAATTAACAAAATGAGTTTTGGTCACTTTCCTTTAAGTAATTAAACATTTTGATTGGTTGGAAATGACTTTTATCTTCATTTTTGCCCTTGACTGCTACACATGGGAGGATGTATCTTTATTTATCTGCTTTTTATTTATTCCACTGATATCCAAATAACAACAGCTTATATGGAATGACTGTGGAAATTGTCAAAAGAAAGTCATTCACCAGTGTGCCTTCCCTTTACTAAGAGGCATGTTCTCAGCTGCACCATGGCTGGCTGCCAGAAAAGCAATTTCCTTTCCTTTTAAAGGGGTTGGAAAGCATCTGATTATATCAGGAAGAGGTATTTCACTTTTCAAGGTGAAAGAACACTTGCTTCTTATATAGATCATGGAAGAAATAAGATACATTAGTGAAAGACAGAAGCTTACCATTTAAAAATATCCAGGAAGGGCGGGACATAGTCTGTCTACACATGATCTCAATGTAAATTAGCAGAACACATAACAATACCTGTTTTTTTCCTTTTACTACTTAGTTCAAGTTTTTATTTTATTTTTTATCTTAATGTATGCTACTTGTACATATTAATACAGTACAATGTGATATTTTGTTTCTTTTATACACTGGAGAACAATCAACTCAGTGTAACTAACATATCCCATCATTTTAAACATTTGTCAGTTTTTAATTGAGTAGGTTCAATATGATCTCAGTTCAGTTTCTACAACAGATACTACTTGGACATATTTTGTATACCTTAAAAACTGAGAGTATGATATTTATCACTTCAAATACTTTATATTTTTTTCCACTTCTCAGACTAATATTTTAATGCCTACAAGATGAGTTACAATACTGGAAAAATTAAATTTAACTAATTTAACATGGGCTTTAGAATTTTAAGCAAACATGGAAGTTTTTGGAATTGCAAGACAAACATAATCACAATTGAAGTCATCTTTTATTTTTGTAACTCTAAGATTAAACAGCATAAATAAAAAATGCCCAACACATTTAAAATTCCAAGTCTCCATTTTCCCACATATCATCTAGCCAATGATGTTTAATAGAAGTGTAATATAAACCACAAATATGAACTACCAGTGTAACTTTCAATGTTTTACCATCTACATTAAAGAAAGACACAGGAAACATTAGTTTTAATAATACATTTTATTCAATCCAATATATTCAAGTGATATCAATTTAATGTATAATTAATATGCAATATTAATGAGATATTTAATGTAGTTTTTAGTGCTGAGTCTTCAAATCTATTATGTTTAGAATTTATATTTGGCATGCTTCAATTCTGCATTTAGTAGTATAGTCATTTTAACTATCTTATGTATACATATATAAAAATTTATGTTTTTTTTCTTTTCCCTTCCTTCTTTCCTCTTTTCCCCTTATAATATCTCTTGTTATCTTCAAAATGACTGCCCATACCATCAGGCATAATATAATAAAACAAAATAGTACAGAATAAAACCAATGAAATCAAAACAATGGAAGCAATACAGGACTTCAGAACAATAGTAAAACAACATTGGTTACCATAATGCCTCTTGTTATCTTCTAAGCAGTTGCCTATATCATCAGTCATAATACAATCAAACAAATCAAAATAGAATCAAATCACTCAAAATAAAACAATGAAAGCAATACAGGACTTCAAAACAAGGTGATCAGATATCAATAATGGCTACCATAATGTATTTTGTTATTTTTGAAATAGCTGTTCATGCCATCAAATATAAAAAAATTAGACAAACTGGAATAGAGTAAAACCAAACTAAAGAGAACAATGAAAACAATACAGGATTCAAATCATGATAATAGATTAACAATGACCACTGCCTTCCCTTTTTAGACACTTCCTCCCCTTGCATTTTTACAATATGTATTGTGCATTTTGAATCCTACTAACTCCTTTAGTTTTTTTCTACTAGGGAGATAACATGATATTCAACCATGTAACTGTGGATCATTTCATCCATGAACATGATCTTAAGTTGTATCCATTTACCTACAAGAACCTTGAGATTGTGTTTCTTTATAGCTGAGTAGCTTTCCATTGGATAAAAATGCTCTATCTTTCGTGTCTACTATGCAGCTAATGGGCAAGCTACCCCCACTTCTTGCTGGTTCCCTGTCACATAAAGCATTGGTCTCTCTCCTTTGATTTTCAGTCTATGAATCCCCTTTCAAGTTTAATGTGTTTCTTGTATAAAGCATATTGATGGATCCTGTCTCCTGATCCACTCTGCCTGTGTTTCCTTTTATTGGTGAATTGAGGCCATCTACATTCATGATTATGGTCAACATGCACTGCCTCGTTTCTGCCATGCTATTTTCCTGCCATTGGCTGCCTACTTTTACTTTCCATTCTGTTGTCTGCCCTGCTCAGTGATACCCACTCTGCTGCTATTCCTGGAGCTGTGGTCTTTTTATCTCTCCCTAGAATGTCCTTTAGTATTCTTTGTAGGGTTGGTTTGGTGGTCATGAATTCCTTCAGTTGTTCTTTGTCTTGGAAGCATCTTGCTTCTCTGTTAATTTTGAAAGATAGTTTTGCAGGGTATATCAATCTGGGTTGGAAGTTGTTTTCTTTCAGGACTTGAAATACTTTACTCCAAACTCTTCCTGACTTGATGGTTTGTGTTGAGAAATCTGTCATGATTCTGATGGGTTTTTCTTTATAGGTGATCTGTTTCTTTTTTCTAATAGCTTTTCATATTCTGTTCTTGTGTTGAATTTCTGGGATCTTGATTATTATATATCTGGGTGTAGATTTATTTTGGTTATGGCTGGCTGGGGTTCTATATGCTTCACTTCTCTGAATATCACTTCCTTTTCCCATGCTTAGGAAGTTTTCTGATGTTATTTCTGTAAATAGACTTTTAATGTTATTTGCATTGACTCCTGCTTTTTCACTCACACCTTTTATTCTTAAGTTGTATTTCTTAGAGCTGTCTTTCAGCCATTGAATTGTTACTTTCAGGTTCCTTGTTATTTTTAGGAGATCTTTCCTTTTGCAATCACAAGCTGCAAACCTGTCTCAGGTTTGAAAGTCTGTCTTCAGTTTTTTTCAAGTGGTTTTGCCAGTTTTCAATGGAGTTTTTAATTTCCTGGATATCTCTTTGAATCTGTTTCATGTATTCTAAATCTTTTTTGCATTGTTCATTTAAGATTTCCCTCATTTTCCTATGCTCCTCCATTTTTTTCCTCTATGTCTCCTTTAGAAATGCCTAGCAAATCTTTTAATATGTTTTTCATTTTTTCTTTTACCTGAGTTAGTATTTCTGTTCTAATTTCTTTTATAATCTCATGAAGTTGTTTCTTTACTTCAGTTGCCATCACCTCATAAACTTCTGTTGTGTGACTCTCAGTCTCTTCAATGTTTGCATCTCCTGGACTTGCTCTGCTTGGATTGGAGGCCAGAGACTGCCTTTTGCTTCTTCATCTTGACATATTCCTGGGTTCTTCTGAACAAGTGGGTACTGGGGTCCCAGGCACATCCTGCATTGTTTACAATTTCTCTGAAGCAAGACTATTTGGTTTGTCTAGCCAGTGTTGATTATGGGTAACTGATGGTGGCCATTGGGTATGCTGGTGCAGGGCTGATTGCTGCTTTTCCCAGCTTGCCTTGACTCCCTGATGACTGGTGGAGCGTGCACAGAAGCAGGATGGTCACCATCTGCAAACCTGGGCTGGTCACCAGCGGGGATCCTCCACTGCCATTCCTGGTGTGTGTGTGGGGCTGCTGCCTCCAGAACAAGCTGGCTACCCACAGGGACCCTCAGAGATGGCCCCTAGAATGAGTGTTGGGGTAGGGCTCAGATGGAGCAATTTCCACGGGTATGCACCCACCTAGGAGCTGCTGGAGGAAGCCGGGAGAAGTTCTGGTTCCAGGCTTATCCAGCCCAACTCCAAAATTGTTCCTGGCCATTTGCTCTCTCCCACGGGAGGACAGAGTCCTCTGTACTCACTGCCAGCAAGTTTAGTCTTCCAAGTCTGCTCCCCCTGTCCACTGGCACTCTCTTCCAATGCTGCCTATCTCTGCAGAGGCCTCTAGAGTTGCCACCACCATGTCACCTTGATTGTACATCCCCAGGTTCCAACAGCTCCTCTTGCACAGTGTGTTCGGCTCCAGGCAAAGGTGCCACCAGTTACCGCCTTCTTATTCATTTAAGTTTTTCTTTTTACTCTTTCTGTGGGTTTCAATTCTCACTTTAGATTCTTCCTGGGTCCAGGAGACCTGCTTCCTTCCTTCTTGTCTTTCCCATGATGCTGTATTCCAGCATCTGGGCTATATCTCTCAGAGAGGCTCTTTACTCTGCTGCTTACTGTTTCATCATCTTCCTGGAAGTCCTTGACTAGTCATTTTTCAAGTGCTTCAATAACCTTATGTATTCAGTGACTACCATACCAGATAACACAGTCCAATCTTGTCTTACTCATTTCTCCACATTTCCCCTCTTGATGTGTGTTTCTAGGAATATTCTTTTGACCTTTGGTCTTTCTGGTAAATTTTTTCAGTGTCTACTTTGGGAGACACATCTGGAGCCCTTCCTCCCCACTGTGAAAGTGTTTATGAATCATCTTTACTTCTCTATTAACTCTGTATCAGCTATCCAGAATTTACTAAGGAATTCAACAACTTTTCTTATGCAGCTTCCCACATTTAGTAAATTTACTTCTCTTTTTTAAAGCATAATTTCTATCCTCCCAGAGAATAGGTTTTCTTTAGTCCTTCTAAGGACTCAGCTCTTTACATGGGCTTTGGTGGATGTCATGAGACCAGCATCAGCAAACCTAAACCATAAGAGTGGTGTTCCCTTCTTCTGGACTTACAAGATTGATTTCTGGCTCTCTGGCTATGGATGGTACTGTGTATTGAATGTAGCCTCACATACATCTTGGGAAATACACAGGCATCAAAAATATTCATTTTGGAAATGTCCCTGATTGCTCAATGGGACATTTTGAATAATTACTTAATAGTCTTGTCCTTGGGCACACAATAGGTGCAAAGAGTACACTAATAGGCTACATATGGCCATTTTCCTTTGTGGTAAGATCATTCCTCCTCCTCTTCCTCTTCCTCCTTCTCTTCTTCCTTGTCTTCATCCTGTTTTTATTTGTCATTTTGGAAGTGAGGGTTCCAGAAAACTTCTGTATATTTCTAATGACCATTCCATTCTATTTCTCAAGGAGTATATTGAAAATTTGCAACTCAAATGCTCTGAAGTTTGATCTTTGAAGTTTATAAAAATAAGAGAGCTGGATGACCTTAAGTGTCTTCTTTTCACTTAGTCTTTTTGACTTTATGATTTTTATATTAACAGCTTTGACTCTAGATTGTGAAAATTGCTGCCTCAATGCCCAGTTTCCCATTACATTGAATAATACCCTAAGAAAGACAGTCTTTTATATGTTATATCCCACTGATTATTTCTTCACCATATATTGCCAATACCTAGACCCCAATTACCTCAACAGAATTTTGATGATGTTGTTCTCTTCCTTGTCTCATCTCTCTCTAGTGTTTAAATTTGCTGCACATCATCTTTGAATTTGGCTGCATATTTATGGAGTTAGAAAAACAGGAGAGTTCCTATATTTATATATGCAAGAGAATGTGAACTAGACACTGGGAAAATAAAGACTTAAATCTAAAACAAATTATAAATCACTCTAAAAGTAAGTAGGAAATGTCAACTCGATCCAAAAGACTTTAAAGAACATGGATACAGTGCAGAAATACAAGTTAGGAATGTAATGTGTTTTTGCCTTGTCAAATAGATTTTGTACCTCTAACGTACAAATTATGAAAGTTTCCAATAATGAAGTAGTTTAAGTGACATAAAGCTTGAATTTCATAATCTTCTACAGAAGTCCAGCGTGTAAAATTTATACAGCCATCTGTGATCATGGAATGTTTTCAAAATCTGCCATATGGTGCCATTTCAACTGAGCACAGTCAGACCCATACAGAATTGAAACATCATTTACCTTGTTCTATGTACAGGATACATCATTCCTTTCAAGCTCAATAACATGTTATCCATCACCATTCCATTATCTTACCATTCCTTAGAAGATCCATTTCCTTTTAGCCATTCCTCAACACTCATAATTCAGTATTTCTTAACACTTCCATTGGTACTAAAATAACTATGTCTGTTTCTCCTACTTTTCTCTTAATTTAACATTTAGAGATAACTAGATTATATAGGTCATATTTGATATGGAACTATTTTCCTAGTTGGTTATTTTCCAAATGTATGCATAAGAAGATGACTTCATTTCTAATTATCGGTCCATTCGATCATAATGGGAATCTTATGGACACATAACATAGCAATAAGTATGTAGAAACATTTAGAGCTTTATAGTTTTCGTAGGGCAAGCACGACCTACCTTCCAGAAACTCTTTGACATGTTGGTATTCTTAAACAAGTAAGACATAGGCCCTGTCCTAAAGGAAAGCATAGCCCAACATAAAATGAATTGTTTCCTTTTCAAAAATATAGCAGCATTGAGATATGAGTGTAGGCACAATGATGAGTTGCTTAATTTACTTGGATACTTCAGGAGGGCTTCATAGAAATATTGATCTGGAAAAAATCTTAATTGAGAATCACTATAGTTTTTATCTTATGTGTGCCCCAAAGTGTCAGGTGATGGGCTCCTGGTCTCCATGGAGGTGTTATTGGTGAGTGGTGAAAATTTTGAAAAGTGGGACCTTTAGGTAAACAAGGGCATGACCCAAAGTGGACTTTGGGACTGTGCATTCTTCATTATTTTTTTTCCTCTTGGCTATAGTTGAGATATTTTGCTCCAACATGCACTGCCCCTCTGATGTGCTATTTTGTCACAGGCCAAAAGCAAGGGGAGCAATTGATCATGGCCTGAAATAATTAAAACTCTGAGCCAAAATAATCCATATTTAAATTTTATTTATTTATTTATTTTCTTTTTTTTAACAAAAGGGAAGTAAGAAACCAAAGCAAAACAATTTCACAACCAGCTAATAAAAGAGTAACAAAAATCAGCACATTGCATATTATTATAGTCACAGAAATTGCTTAGGAAAAATGCTATACACATGAAACATTGTGCACAAAATTATTAGCATAAAACTTTTGCATCGATGAATCAAGAAAAATCAGCTATATAACTATCTTTTTTGTTATGATTGCTCTATTATTTTCAAATAAACATTTTGCATTAAAAATGAAATCTGAAGATGACCTTGTGAAAACCACTTTTCACTCAAAATTCTTTTTCTTTAACTGTCTTAAGTAATTTTTTATATATATAGATTTTCTTTCAGTTCATCATACAAGTGCAACAATGTGATGGTTACATATGTGTGACTTATTTAGTTCACTGAGAAGTATATTTTCAATACTCATCCTTTAAAGAGTGAAAAGGTCTAGTTTATCATTCTTTATAGTTGTGTAGTATTCCATTATATAGAAACACCACATCTTTTTTATCTATTCCTCAGTCTAGAGGCATTTAGGTTACTTCCAAAATCTAGCTATTATGAACTGGGCAGCTATAAACATAGATGCACATATATCACTGTGGTAGGATGTTTTTAATTCTTTCAGGAAGATACCCAGAGGGGAAATAGCAGGATCAAATGGACCTCCAATCCTAGCTTTTTGAGGAATCTCCACACTGACTTCCACAGTGGTTGCACCAGCCTGCATTCCCAGCAACAGTGGAGAAGGGTTCCTTTTTGTCCACAGTCCCTCCAGCATTTGTTATTGGTTGACTTCGTAATACTAGCCATTCTTTCTGGGGTGAGGTGGAGTCTTAGTGTTACTTTCATTTGCATCTCTTGAATGGCCAGTGCTGTTGAACATTTTTTCACGTATTTATTTGCTGTTTGTATTTCTTCCTCTATTTATAAATAATTACTTCAGATGTTTTGTTACAGTAACAAAAACCAGATTAACCCATAACTAGATGTTCCTTGTTGAGTGTGGAAGTGGGGAAGGAAAGGAGAAGGCAATTTCTGAATGATGACAAAAACTGACTGAATGTATAGATGTGTAATCCAGGAGTAGGAGTAAGTGTATTACAGCGAGAGTGTAGAGTGTAAGTGTGGTGCCTTGAAAGGTAATGTGTTATAAGTAGCCAAGAGCCTGGTCATGGATGGCCATGGGTTAGTGGCTTTGGACAGGCAATGAGAAGTTATGGAATGTGGACATTGAGTAAATGATGAAATCTGTACAAATTTAGATCACTCTGATACAGTATACAACATATATCAGTTTGGTAGGAAATCCGAGGAATGACTCTCAGAAGGGAAATAATATCATCATCTGTGAAAGTGCCACTCAGGTGAAGTTTTGAAAAAATGTGACAATGGATGAAAAGAATGGATCAGACAAGCAAAAAGAGAAGCATTAACAGAACACAGGTAGATAGCTGATGTGGGGCTAAGTAAGAAGACTAGGGTTACTCCCTACTTTGGTCCTCTGTTTCTATGTGACTTTGTGCATCTCAAGAAAAAAGAGAACTCAGAAGGACAAACTGATTTGTGTGCAATTCTAATCATTTCAAGAGCTCAAGTCAAATCAGCATACTACTTGAGCATCTAATTTAATTAAAGGTTTAGATAAAATTGTCAGAGAGTATCTAGAGAGAAGATCAATGACAACATTATAGGGATTTTAAGCTGTAAGTGGGCAAGAAGAGGGTATCTAGAGGGGGTAGGTGGAAAACCAAGAATGAATAATAAGGAATTAACTGTAATAAATACATAGGTCAAATGAGATAAGGACTGAAAATAGCCTAGTAGACTATGATGATGTTTACTGGAATATTTACAGAGTTATGCAGAGAATTGAAATATATTTGAATTCACTTGAAGACATAAATGTGAAAAAAGTAGAGACAGCAATTTCAGACCATTACCATTCTTATGAGGATTTACTTGTGAAGGGGATTTGCAATATAATATGTAGAGCAGAAACTGATGGAGATGAGGTAGGGTCTGATGTTCTTGATTAAGGAAATGATCTATAAAATGAGAGGACCCTTCTGAGCACCTTAATCATTTATTAGGAACCAGAAGTAGGAGAAATGAATTTTTCAGAAAGCATGTATAATTACAGGACAAAGTTCATATCAAGAGTAAAACCATTAAAGGAAGAAAAAAAGGACAACTTTTACTGGCATTATGGGGAGATACTATGGAAGGATGCAAACTTTTATTTAGAATCAGAACCTGTTTAAAATATTAATTTTCTAAAGCATTAATAAGATTGTAGGTACAGAAGTCCTCAACACACATAAGGCTAATGTATCTGGTTCTTCCAACCTGTAACATTTTCTTTTTTCTGTACTTGGATCTTGTGTATTTTCCCCCAAATTTTTCTTGGCACTAGAAAATTTTCCTCTGAAAAAATCATTAGTATCGACTCTGGTTTCAGGTCTGACCATTGCACATTACTTCATCAACCTCAAGACTCAGCAGCCACAGACATGGTTAATTTTAAGATGGAGCTACTTTCTCCAAGCTTAGAGCTTATTCCAAGTTTGGTCTAATATGGTATACTATGTTTTATAATAACTCAAAGCTTTTAAGTTCATGAGATTATTTCTAAAAGTTATCAGTAAGATAAATAAATACAGTAGTAAGTAGAATAATGATACATATAATTTTGATAAGACATTATATGTTTCCTTACTGCAGTGAAAGGCAAATATTTAAGTATTGTATACCACCAATCTATTAATTTTCTTTCCCTATTTTCCCAATATGTTAGATGCGGTTTAGACCTAAAATGCACACCAAAGTTTCATGTGTTCACAGGTGGGCCTTTTGGAAATTGACTGAAGCATGGGGACACTGCATTTATCCTTGGATTTGTCCATTAAGGGGATTATAGCTAAATATGTTTTTAGTATATGGAGACTGGTTGGTCATGGGTCACTGGAGATGTGATCTAGAAAGGTATATTCTCATCTCAAGCTTTACCCCTCTTGCTCTTCTTTCAGGACACCAGATGAGAAGCTTTCCTCCACCAAACCTTTCTTACTTGGATCAAAACTAACCATGGACCAGATTCCCCCAAAACTGTGAGTCAAGTTAAATCTCCTTTGCATTGTGTGTATCAGATGTTTTGTCCCAGCAATGGGAAATTCATCAATGCAATGTTCATTTTTTATTGGATAAGAAATTAGCTTTAATATTTTATTATATATATTTTTTTCATAGCTAACTTATCTAAGGAATCACATTTGTATTTCCTTTCTGTGATTTCTTTTGACTTTATTTTTAATTGAGTTAAAACTTGTGTGTGTGTATATATGTTTTGGTTGTTTCATTTTTCATACCCTTGTCAATAAAACACTCCTACGTTCTCTGCATAAGTGAAAGTGTCTCTTCAATATTTTAAATGTATAGACAATTCTATCAATCCCATCTTCTCAGGGATTTTCTTCTAGGAGAGTTTTTTCCTGCTGCTCTCCTTTGACCTCAGTGCTCACTTGATCTTTGCTGAGTTATTGTTTTGTGGTCTCCTTAAAGCATCATCTCATAAAACTCATTGTCTTTCCTTTCAATTAGATTCCCTGTGTTTAATTTTTATGTCTTTCTGTTTCTTTTGTTCTTTCTTTCTTTCTTTCTTTCTTTTTTTTTTTTGCACCTTCATTTAGGTGATTTATCTTAATTTTTTGAGAAAGATTTCATGGCAATCAAGTTTGTGTTTATTTCTATGTATGGAAATATCTTTATTTTAGTCTCATACTTCATTCTCTGATTGCTATAAAGTATTAGAATGGCTGCAATACTCATTTGTAATTTTGAAGTTACTGTTTTCTTAACTTATTTGTGCCATTGCTTAGCATCTGATATTGCTGCCCACACTTTTAATTGGATTCTGATTTTTTTGTACCTGTCTTGAGATGGGCTTTTTTATTTTCCCCCCACTATGTTTAGTATTCTGGAAACTTTTCACTCTGAATTTAAATTTTGGTACATTTTATTTAATTATATCCTTGATAATTCTCTTACCATATTTTTTTCTGTTGTCTCTGATATTCTTATTATTCAGGTTATGAACCTGCATATTTTTTCTTTGGGTTAATTTACTATAATTTGAACTTTTATTGTGTTTCAGATGTAATTATATGACAATTCAAAATTTTCTAATTAGTTTTTTTTCTGATATCTTTTTTTTTTTTTTGGTACCAGGAATCAAACTCACAAACTTGGGCCTGCCAGGCAGGCACTTATGCCACTGAGCTAAATCCCCAGCTCTGCTGTCTTATTTTTAATTTCTAAACAATTTATTTGCTTGTCTGGGCCTTATCTTTAATAGCCTTGGGTTCTTTTCATGGTAGTTCATTTTTTTTAATCTCTGGGGGACTAAGGATTAAATATCCACACTTATTCCCATTTATACACTTTTTTTGTTTTCATTATGCAGTTATATTTATTTATATAACCTTTTATAACATATTGAAGGTTTTCTTCAAATATCTGAAAATCCTTGCTTGTCTATAGATGTAAGAATGAGTCACTAAATGTCTGATTAGATTATTGTGGAGCTGTCAATGGCTATGCCTCCTTGTTAGGCGACCTTGTACTGTTGTAAGTTCAGTGAACTCCAACTATTCACGTCTGTCAGATCTTTTTCTTTTTTTCATTTTAAAGAGAAAAAAAAAACACAGAAAAGAAAAACAAAAAACAAGAAACACAGGAACAACAACTATAAGAACAACAAAAAACTCAAAACAATAGCAATATAGGCCTTCAAAACAAGATGACAGGAATTTAACAATGGTTGTAATATTTCATATTATCTTCAAAAGTTGCTTAGATTACCAGATATAGATAGGCAAAACTGATCTAATCATATGATTATTAACTGTTCTTTAACAAGAACTAATAAAATTAGTACTATAATCATCTTAGCTACTTTATGTATATATAAACAAATTTATATCTTTTTCCTTTTCTCTGTCTTCTCAGATGTTTTTCTTAGTCTGGTTAGCATCTCCAGAGAAGACTGGCTGCTGTTGTGCTCAGAGTTAGGTAAGGTGTGGGTTCAGTGTGATCTCATTGTTCTTCGTTCAGCCCATTAGAATTGAGGTCTTCCTCTGTGTCCTGTGGCCCTGTGATTGCTCTATACATGGTAAACTTCAGACTTCTGCAGAAGACAAAGTGACCTACGTGTGGTGTACTTAGGCATCTGTTTTTCTACTTGTAGAGGTTCAAAACCTTGTTCAAACCTATTTTATCTTCAGGCTCATAGGTACCTGGTGCTGTCAGTCCTGGGGACTCTGATTTTACAGTATAATTCATTTAGCTTCTAATTTTGATTTTTTTCTATGATTGTCTTGAGATTTCTTTTTCTTTAGGCTAATTGACTATATATTTGTTTACTTCCAAATTTATATTACTATTGTTTTTTCATATATGCCATTTATATTTTGTGATATAATGCCTTAAAATAATACATATTTAAGTACATTGTTATTTTAATAGGATGGCATGAAGAAATAAATGTAAGTGTGTGTATGGTGGCTCCATGTACAATTGAGACAACCTGTAATATACAATTTTTCAAAAAACTCTTAGGTTATAGCATTATTTTATAACATTGGTCTAAGGACAGAACTCATGAATTCTGAATGTTTTGTAAAACTTTAAAAAAATCAACATGTTTCTAAAGGTGATAAAATTGAATCATGAGTCATTTTAGTAACAAATAATCTACATCTATTTTTATGTGCTTTTCATATCTCTCAACAGCCATGAAGGGATTACCGTATTCTCAGTAGATCAATTCCATACTTCTTATTAATCATTCTAACTTTTATAATGCTGGAAGTGCCAAAATATCTCCTCACTGCAGCTGCATGTTCACAGTCCAAAACATTCTTTCCAGTATTACTTGATTATCCTCATCAAGTTTGTAACAACCTTCATATGTGAGGTGAGAGAGTAAAGAAATCAGTCTTGAATTCACTGAGTGGTTTGGAGTTCTAATGTGAATTTAAATTGGAAAAGAGTACATTAGTTGCAAGAAGAATTGTTAGAATTGCTTATCCTATAACATAAGCACTACCAAAAATGAAAAAATAAAAGAAAAACATTTTGACAGTTCTTTGTTTTCAAGAATTTGATTGAAAATTTATTATTACCAAAGAATAAATGTTGGGTCAAGGAATCAGACATAATAGCAAATGTTAAACCAAGGCAAGGAAGATGACGAAGGACAATGCATATTTAGTATTGTTGATAGAGTTCCAAATCTCTGTTCTAGAAGAGTAAGTTTCATGTAAATTAAGATTAAAGAACTGTTTCCATGTTTATAAAATACATTTCAGAAGTTTAAGTAATTTCTATAAGGAGTTAAAATAGTCCAGGTCACTAAGCTGGTTTATAGGAAACCTCCATATAGCAAGATAAATTGAATAAGGTAAGAGTTCTCCTAAGGTTAATGGGTTATTCAAATTAATGGGATCTATGCTGTCAGACATTTTGAAAAAAGAAGTTAGACGAAAGGTACCAGTCTCTAAAAACATCTAAAAGGTAAAAGTGAATAAAAAGATTATTCTTGATACTGACAATCTATTGCAGAGATTTATTGTTAAAGTGCTATCAGGACATACCATACTTTCAAATAGCCTTCTTCCTAATGAGTATATTACATTACTTTCTTTTATTTTTTATTTTAAAGAAAATAAAACAAAACAAAACAGAATAAAGTCAATCAAAACAGAACAATGAAAGTGACACAGGACTTCAAATCAGTATAATAAGAAATCGACAATGGCTACCATAATATCTCGTTTTCTTCAAAATTGTTGTTCATTCCATCAGACATAATAAAATCAAACAAAAGAAAACAGGATAAAACCAATCAAAGCAAAACAATGGAAATGTTACAGAACTTCAAAACCCAATAATAGGAAATCAACAATGGCTACTATAATATATCTTGTTATCTTTAAAATAGCTTCCCATACCATCAGACAGAATGAAACCAAACATAACAAAACAATGAAAATGATACAGGAATTCAAAACAAGATACTAGGAAATTAACAATGGTTACTATTTTCTCTTTTTAGATGTTTCCTCCCCTATCACTTTCATAATATCTATTGTACATTTTGGATCCCACTAAGTCCTTCAGTTTTTTATGCTAGAGAGATAACATTATGTTCACTTGTATGATTCCAAATCATTTTACCCATGAGCATGATCTCAAGTTGCATCCATTTACCTCCCAGAGCTTCAAGATTATCCTTCTTTATAGCTTAGTAGCTTTCAATTGTATAAAAATACCATATATTTCTTATCTATTCAGCAGTTTATGGGCAAGCTACCCCTTCTTTACTCTTGCCTCCTGTCACATGGAACATTGTTTCCTGTCCTTTGACTTTCAGTCCATGAGTTTCCTTTTGAGTTAAATGTGCTGATTGTATACAGCATAATGATGAATCTTGCTTCTTGATCCACTCTCCCTGTTTCTATTTATTGGTGAATTGAGGCCATCAGCATTAATGATTACAACCGACATGCATTGGCTCATCTCTGTCCTGCTATCTTCCTGCTGTTGGCCCTTCACTTTTACCCTCTGCTCCATTGCCTGCTCTGTTTGGTGATCCCTCTCTGGTGCTATTCCTAGGACTGTGGTCATCTTTATTTACCTCTAGAATATCCTTCAGCTCTCTTTGTAGGGTTGGTTTGGTGGTAATGAATTCCTTCAGTTATTCTTTATCCTGGAAATATCTATTTTTTCATCAGTTTTGAAAGAAAATTTTGCAGGGTACATCAATCTGGGTTGGAAATTGTTTACTTTCAGGATTTGAAACATTTCACTCTAAGCTCTTTTTACTTGATGGTTTGTGTTGAGAAACCTGTCATGATTCTGATGGATTTTTCCTTTATTAGGTGATCTATTTCTTTTCTCTAACTGCCTTTAGTATTCTGTTCTTGTGGTGAATTTCTGGGATCCTGATTATTATATGTCTGACTATAGACTTATATTGGTTATGGCTATTTGGAATTCTATATGCCTCGCTTATCTGTATGCCAGGTCCTTTAACCACGTTTGGGAAGTTTTCTGCTATTATTTCTGTAAATAGTCTTTTTACATCATTTTTGTTGACCTCTGCTTTTTTGCTGATACCTATCAGTCTTAAATTACTTTTTTTTGTGAGTGTTGTCTCGCAGCCTCTGAATTTTTGCTTCCTGGTTACTTGTTATTTTTAAGAGATCTTTCCTTTTATGATCTCTAGCTGCAATCCTGTCTTCAAGGTCTGAAAGTCTATCTTCAGTCCCTTTCGAGCAGTTTTGCCAGATTTTGATGGAGTTCTTAATTTCCTGGAGATCTCTTTGAATTGATTTCATACATTGTAACTCCTTCTTAACATTGTTCATTCAAGGTTTCCATCATTTTCCTATGCTCCTCTTTTTTAATCTGTTTTCTTTAACTATGCTCAGCAATTCTTTCATTATGTTTGTGACTTCTTTTACCTGAGATATTATTTCTGATCTGATTACTTTTACAGTCTTATGTAGTTGTTTCTTTACTTCAGTTGCTATCCTTTCAAAGATGTCAGGTGTGTTACTTCCATTTGATTCCATATCTGTATCTCCCAGACTTGTTTTGTGTGGGGTGGAAGTCTGAGATTGCCTTTCGTTCCTTTGTTTTGACATTTTCCTGGGTTCCTCTTTACAAACTGGTCGTGGAGTCCCAGGCACTTCCCACATTGGCTGCCCATCTGTGATGTAGAGGAATGGACCAGGCACCTGGGTTTCTCTGAACACAGGTTCCCAGGGAGGCTGTGGGATGTGGGGTGGGCTTCTCCAGACCCATGTGACTATACAGAGGCTTTCTTGATTGCCGTGGGTGCATGGTAGCAGAGCTGTCTCTTCTCTCAGCTTGCACGGGTACTCCAGGAATCGCCCAATGGTGGTAGTGGGTGAACAAAATGTATCTAACTGGTTTTCCATTTCCACACAGGCTACATGTGAGAAGCAAGTGCCCCAATGGTTGCAACTGTGCATGGGCAGGTCTGGTAGTTTCTCCCTGCCAGTGCTGGCTGCCCACAGAAAGCATGTGCTCTAATGGGGGCAGGCATGCTGGGTGGGTCTGGCTGTTTCTACTACATTAATTTCTTTTTAAAACTTTGTATCAACAGTTTTCCCCAGTAAAGTTTATAAATTTTCGTGCCAGTTGTCCCTGTGTAAAAAAAAAAAAAAAATAGATGTTGTTGATTCTATTGCTTAGAACAGAAAACAAAAGCACAACAAAAATTGGAAGAAAGGGAAAGGTGGCAAAATGTTCTTAAATTTATGAAAGTAGAATATATTCATGATCCTCTCTCCCCTTGATTTTACTTCAAAATATATTGCTTACATTAACAAAGATATAGGTTCATTAAGGTCATAATAACATACAATTTATTATATAAAATATAAAGAAAATGAATGATATATTTGTAGTGGTACCCAATTTTGAAATTTGATGTAAAGAGAAAAGGTAAACTAGAAAATTAAAAAGATAAATAAAATAATTTTAGAAAAATCAAATAAAAAGGAAATAGTAAGGGCCTGGTATTTGGCTCAGTGGTTTAAGCACCTGCCTGCCAGGCATGAGGTTGTGAGTTCAATCCCCGGTGCCACAAAAAAAAATAAAAAAAGAAAAAAGAAACACTACAGTGTAGAACCAATTATAAGGAAAAAAATCTATGACAATTAAAAAGTCACTGGGATTACTTATTGTATCTACCCATGAACTCAACTTCAAAGTGATAGATAGTGCATTGAATAATTTGTCAATATTGGTCCTGTTGTTCAATTATACTCAACATGGGGGAAATTGTATGACCACAATTGAAACAGAAATTTCAGTACTTATATCAGTTATATATATAGAATTTTTCATTAATTTATTCATCCATCATAAAATTACTTAGTTTTTTTAAAAATTATGTGGGTGTCAACGTTAATGAGATATTTATATATGCTCCTTATTCTTTAGCAGCAGATTGTTAGAGAAGGTAGACAGAAGAATATTTAATAAAAGCACTTACATATATGGGTGTTTATAGAGATGGGGTAAATGTTCTGGGAGAGTAAAGGAAGATTTTGAAAAAACTCAAGTTTAATTTCAATCTGTGTGCAACTGAGTGATTAACAGTAAATCAGTGGAGGAAACATTTCAGGTAAAGAAACAAAATGTACAAGGGCAAAGGTCAAGAAAGGCATAGATAATTGTGGAAACTACAATCTAAAGCACTGCAGATTTTCAGCAAGTAATAGGAGCTTAGATACAACAAATATATTCAGAATCATGTTTGCTAAGCCAAGGCATGTCTACATTTTAGCACAGATATTGGGAAATCACTGAAAGATTTTTTTTTTGAGATTTTTTTTTATTTTAAAGATAGTAAGATACAACAGAACATAACAGAATAAAGTCAATCTAAACAAAGCAGTAGGACTGGTACAGAACTTCAAAGACTGATAATGTGAGTACAGTAGCTACAATAGCATACCTTGCTATCTACAGATTAGCTGACCATTCCAACAGGTGTAGAATTGAACCAAAAACAAAACAATACAAA